>JAULJZ010150512.1:0-10010 GCA_032270985.1 Heliamphora pulchella | reverse complement strand
CTTGTCTTTCATTATATTATGTATAATCCTTTTTTTTTTTTGAACTGTGTGTTTGCTATAGGGTCATCTCTTTCATTCTTCTGTGTAAAACTAAATAAGATTGTAATGATATATATTCTTCTTCCTGGAGTGATTTCTATAAATTTTGGATCTTTAAAGACCAATATTTCTTCTTCTTCTTCTTCTTCTTCTTCTTCTCAATCCTCAGCTCTCATTGCTGCGTTTCCTTTTTCTCTCTCTCATTGCTGCTTTCCTTTTTCTCTCTTTATGGACCTTATCCTCATCTGAGCCCCAAACCCTATTTGGGTTTGTTCTCATTGCTGTTCAGATTAAGTTCCGAGTACGACTGTGGATGAAGAAGTTCCATTCAGTACTCTGCTTAGCCAAATCAATTTTTGCGATAAAATTATGATCATATCTTCTTCTTCCATTCTCAATCCTCAGCTCTCATTGCTGCTTTTCCTTTGTCTCTCTTTATGGACCTTATCCTCATCTGGGTCCCAAACCCATGCGCTCTCCATCAAAGAAGCCTCCGTCCAAGACCTCCAAACCGCTTTCAGAAAAAACCGGCTGACCTCCAGCCAACTCGTGGAGTTCTACATTCGAGAAATCCAGAGACTCAACCCGGTTCTCAGAGGAGTCATAGAGGTGAACCCGGACGCCCTGTACCAAGCCGGTCTGGCCGATCGAGAGAGAAGAGCCAAGGCGCCCGGTTCGGGCCAAGGGCTGCACGGAATCCCTGTTCTGATCAAGGATAATATTGCAACCAAGGATAAGCTGAACACGACGGCGGGATCGTTTGCTTTGCTAAAATCGATCGTGCCTCGGGATGCTGGCGTGGTGAGGAAGTTGAGGAAAGCCGGGGCGATTTTACTGGGGAAGGCGAGCTTGAGCGAATGGGCAAATTTTCGGTCATTAGCTGCGCCTAATGGTTGGAGTGCCAGAGGCGGACAAGGAAAGGTTTGTGCTTCTGCTTCTTTTTCTTTGGTGATTTAAGAAATACTGTTCTATTTAAAATTAGTATGTTTAGTATTTTTGATTATTAATATTTACTTTAGTTAACTGTTGACTAACAAAATACATGAATTTATGTAGTTGAGATTCTGCAATAGAAGTTTTAAAACTAAAATGTAATGGCTACAATGTCAATGTGTGCAGAATCCTTATAATCGTTCAGCAGATCCTTGTGGTTCAAGTAGCGGATCAGCGATATCAGTGGCAGCAAATATGGTGGCAGTCTCGCTGGGAACTGAGACTGATGGATCCATCCTTTGCCCAGCAAGTTCAAATGCAGTGGTCGGCATCAAACCGACCATTGGTCTCACCAGTCGGGCTGGTGTAATCCCAATCTCTCCAAGACAAGACACTATAGGGTGGGTGTACAATTCACATTATGCTCTCAAGAAAAAAAAAATGATCCTCTTGTCAACCATTTTTTCCCCCTTCCTAAAACTGAAACTGTTCCAGAAATTCAATATAAAAGCTCCACGAGTAGGTAGACTCTCCTGAGACACAAAACACTTGAACTTAATTAATATGTTATTAGGTGACTGTCCACATCGTAGGTAGGATTCACCCTGTCGTTCGTGAATGAACACAAATAATATTGTTGGTAGTTGCCACCTCTTTTTTTTAATAGGGTATATCCACAGATAATTGATGTGCAAGTCATAATCTACTTTTTTGATAGAGAATCACAATGCTAAAATCTCGGGTGTAATTTGTTGACAAATAGAATCACAAGCACAAGCATAAATTGAGAACGTGAGAGGAAGCAATATTATCTCTAGTTGGTTATATTTCTTTTCTGTAAACATAAGCAATTTCCAAACTACATAAATTTTTTATACTTTTTCTTTCTTTGCAGTGTGCATTATTTTTGCTGTATGTACCCAACAACATATGTATGAGCTGTGGGTGATTGTGCACACAAATTTTACTCATCATGCCTTGTACTGAATGACATTGTACTTGTTGAAATTCTCATTTTTATATATAATAAAAGAACACATACTACTTAGTCTCAATCTTAAAACTCATGGACTATACTTGTAATCTTGTGAAGTTGTGTTATATTTACAATTTATTAGCTTAGTGATTGTTGCTTCAATGGTAAGAACTCTAAAAACAACTCCATATATTACACATTGGATGGAACAGTCCCATTTGCAGGACAGTAGCAGATGCAGTTTACGTTCTTGATGCCATTGTTGGCTTTGACAAACATGATGCTGAAGCAACAAGAGAAGCATCAAGATACATTCCTCCCGGCGGCTATAAGCAATTTCTCAAAGCTGAAGGGCTTAAAGGAAAGAGGTTAGGGATTGTGAGAGACCCCTTCTTCAATTTTGGCAACGGATCTGTCCTCTCTCAAGCTTTTGAATCCCATTTCCGAACATTAAGGTAACAACATAACACTCTGTGTTTGGATGATGGAAATCATAAGAAGAAATAGAAATATGATTGGTAGGAATCAAATACCTAGCAATTTGATAATTGGAGTAATCATATTTGAACGTTTAGATCAATTCATGAATCTTATTTAAGAAATGTTTTTTTGAGAAATTTATTGGAGTTAAATATTTTCTTTTCTTATTGGCCAACCCTAGAATCTAAGATTACAATGAAAGAGGGTGGAGATCAGATTTCTACTTTAGTTTGAGAATGTGATTTCTGGTTAGAGAAGTAAAGGGGAATTACTTTTTTATTCCTGGTTGTTCCAAACAAAAGAATTATGAAGATTATCATTCTCCCTCAAGATTCCTGCCAGCCAAACATGAAGGTAACATCTTTTTAAAGCTTCACATAATTTTTCAGTACTACAAATATAATTCATGATACAAATATATTGTATTAGGCGAAGGGGTGCAGTTTTAGTGGATCATTTGGAAATAGCCAACATCAATGAAGTCTTGGATTCCACTTCAAGTGGTGAATTCACAGCACTAAAAGTTGAGTTCAAACTTTCACTGAATGCCTACCTAAAAGATTTAGTGGCTTCGCCTGTGCGATCATTGGCAGATGTAATAGCTTTCAACAGGAAAAATGCCAATTTGGTAAGTACATTAGCATGATTCCAGTTCTTCTATTGTGGCACCACACCGAAATGATATATATATTTATATATATTGTTAGAGGGTGGATTAATGAGGACTCATGGTCAACCATGTCAGCTGTTATTGTTGGAACTAAGTTTCAAAATTCAAAATGAAAAAGATCGACTTTTCATTAAAAGGCATATTTTTTTTAAAAAAGACCCCCCTTTCATCTAAATTTTTTTTTTTCTAAAAATTGTGACCATTATAAACGGGTATCTAGAAATCGAGAAATAAGACCTTACACCTCCCACAAGTTATCCTACAATTATATATCTCTTGCTTTTATCTCTACTTTTTTCATTGCCTTCATTTTAGTATATACATATTGGGCAATTGGATACTAATTTGGCACCACTCTCTTCCCTCAATCGTGCAACAACGACACGACTTTGAGATTTATGCAAATGAAGGCAAATATGACTTTCGGTCAGCGACTTGTTATGCCTCTCATCTGCCTCCCGGCTATATTTCTTTACCTCTTCATTTACTGCTGTGAGGTTTCAGTCCTCCGTGTCAAGTTACCCATACATGCACATCTAAATACCAATAACTCATTCACAGTTGATGGTGAGCAGTTTTCTTGGATGGTTACACAGGAAATGATCAAAGAATTTGGACAAGACATCTTTCTGGAAGCTGAAGCCACAGAAGGGATTAAAGATACTGAGAAGAAATCTCTGCTCAACCTAGCGAGACTAACTCGAGATGGATTTGAGAAGGTGATGATTGACAATAAATTAGATGCATTGGTGACACCCATGGCCGATGCATCCTCTGTTCTAGCAATAGGAGGTTTCCCTGGGATTAGTGTCCCTGCTGGATTTGACAGCGATGGGGTGCCTTTCGGCATATCTTTCGGAGGACTGAAGGGGTCTGAGCCAAAACTGATAGAGATCGCCTATGGCTTTGAGCAAGCTACTGAGATTAGGAAGCCTCCATCATTCAAGCCTTGAACATTTTTACAGTGTTCATCAATGGAGACTTCAATTTGTGTAAGTAAATTTACTTCAATTTCTGTATTGCTTGTTTTTGGGTTTTTAGAAAGGCTTCGTTGAAGACTTGTTCATTCGATTTTTGTATTACCTTTTGTTAATCTGAAACACGATTTTAATCTTGACATCACGCTACATGATTTTTTTTTTTTTACGGCATTTGGTCATAAACAGTGGAAAATAGCATAAAAAAAAAAAACTTATACAGCCAATTTTAATTGATTGGAACAAAAACTTAGTTTGGTTATCTCGCTCTTAAAACTTGTGAAACATAAGGTGAGGTGAGGTGATGAAGTTTTGTTTTGTTTTGTTTTGTTATTTTTTTTTTAGGAAAATCTATTTTAAAAAAATAATTGGATATTACAATACATTTTTGGTAGACCAACTTGAAATGCCAAATATCGAACTTCAATTTTGGTGGTGTTTGACATTACTGAAACTAATAGTTTATAAATTATAACTTGTAGCAGAAGTTGTGAGTGTTCGATAAAAATTATAGCTTGTAGTTGAAATAGAAAAAAAAAATAGTTATAAATTATAGCAAAAGTTGTTGTATTTGGAAAAACTTATAACTTAAATTAGTAGCAGGAAACTAAAAGTTACTAGCAGTAACTTTGCTAAACACCTCCGGTTGTCAATTCTCTACTTAATGACCAACAGATATCATCGCAGGCTTAGGGGGTGTTTGACAAAGCTACTGCTAGTAGCTTTTAGCATTCTGCTACTTATTTTAATTATAAGTTATAATTTTTTCTAAACACGCACAATTTTTATTTCAAACTATAACTATTTTTTTTTCTATTTCAGCTGCAATCTATAATTTTTACTAAATACTTACAACTTTTGTTATAAGTTATAATCTATAAGCTACTAGTTTTAGGAATGTCAATCACAACTTCAAGTTGGCTCTAATCTCTTGGTTAAAAGACTATTTTTATAGAATAATTAGTATATTCGTACTATTAATACCTAAAATATTATGAATTACATTATTAGTATAGTATTTTCTGTATCGAATAGTATTTGGTTGAGAGTAAAATAACCAAAAAAATAAATAGTACGTCATTTGGTTTGTTATGATTTTAGTTAGGAGGGATCATTTGACAGTTCAATTCTTCTCTCAAATTGGCAATTTAAACGAGGGACTATATGAGATTGTTGATATATAGTTTAACCCTCACACAAATAGGGCCTTATGTTTTTCTCGTAGTGCTAATCACTTCTTTTGGGCAATTTTTTTAGATAATTAAATGCGTATTAACAAAAATAGATATATAATGAGACTTGATCAACTCTCATCCGAGGCCAACATGATCATAGTAGTGCAAACTACTAGAAATAAAAAATAATATAAATAAAGCCTCTTGCAAACCTAGAGCTAGAAAATACAAAACTATAATTTACTTCTGACAAGGTTTTAAGCAGGATTTCTTAAGCTTATTAAAATGGATAGCTAATTTTACTTTAAGAAGTTTAAGAGTTTTTATTCTCTTTAGAAGCTTCTTCTTATTTTGGTCTATTAAAGATGGAGCCATTTATGACCCAACGAAGTCTCCATTTGAAAGGAATTTTGAAGGCTTTTTCAACCGTGAAGATCGACTAAGGGTAAGGTAGCCAACTTCTCTTTCCCATTGAGGAAGAGTCTACTTAATGCACTTTTACTTAATGTGCCTCTCTCACTTCCTCAGACCGTTCATTAACAAGTACAATAGAATTTAATAAGAGATGTCATATCACATATTTCAAAGTTTTATAATTTATTTGATTAGTTAAGCAGTATTGAAACAAGTAAAATCATAGTACATGCTAATCTCGTTCATATAGAAACAAGAAATGTCATATCACAATTTTCAAAACTTTAACTAGTTATCCATTTGTTTCAACATTATTGGAGCATGTAAAATCGTACTATATGATAATCTCGTTCATACATAGAGAAAGGTTAGCTGAAGTAGAGATTGACAAGTTCTCCCATCTCATTTTTCGTTTATATTTGGTTGTAGCATCATTCAAGCTGGATCTCTCTGAAAAAAGTCGATTAAGGTAGTCCTTAACTAAAAAGATGGTGTTATGTGTGTTCGGACTCATGATAAAAATTGAATAACATGCCAAGATTGAGGACGACATAAGTCAAGCCGAGCAAAGCGTCGCCTCTATGAAACGCCCAAGAGGAAAGAAAAGGACAAAATGTAGTCTGGGCGAAGGAAGGAGACCCAACACAGAAGGAGCCGAAGGTAAATCGGGAATTGCAAACTGTGTTTAAGGAGCTCCTTCACAAGCTTCTAATTCACATCAAGGACAAGCCTTATTTTAGTGGCCATCGAAGTTGACGGGTGATGTGACGCTCTAACATTTAGGAACGTTAAGACGTACATATACAACAATAGGGTTTATATGAATACATTCATCCAATTAGTTTTAAAGAGTTACACAAAAGAAAGGAAGGATGCTAACTATTACAATTTCCACAAAAATAACAAGGGTGGGGTTCAGAATTGATCTTCTTGGGCCGCCTCGAACTCTTGGTTCCCTAGAAAATCTCCTGCAGCAATGAACCCTTCGTCCTCACCTGTGGCATCAACACCGTGAGTTAAAATTCAGAAAAAAAAATTCTAGAAAAATCCTACGAAGCTTTCTCAGGATATAACTTAATCCAAATCACCCTTCAAGAATAGAATATCACAAAATATCATAACAAGATAGCAGATATCAGTTTAAATTAAATTCAATGAATAAGATGATAGTACGATGCATGTGACAAACCCAACACCTGGTCACAAACCAGCCACACAAACTTCACACCAGGAGATTTAAGGAGTAGACTTTATTGGTCATTAACTACTTGAACCACCACAATTGACCCTCGCTGTGAAGTAATAACCACATCGTCGAGTTTTATATCACGACTATTTTATTCAAGTCACAAGGAGATGGGGTTAAGTCAAATTCTGAATTCCCTCCTAAAGTGTCAGTAGTTCCCCTGCACAATGTTAACCCAAAGTTCGAAATAACATATTAGAAATAAAATTTAAAATGACACACCCAGGGTATCTGTCGGAATTAACCCAAAATATAACCACATTGGGGACGCAATCAAGGTGTTTGTAGGGAGTAAATACCCTAAAAAGATTTTTATACCTCGGGACACTTCCAACAACAAATGAAGACTCGAACGAACAACCGACTCAGGTAAAAACATACATTTAACGAACTGGGTGAATATGCATACGTGTAATGCACAAAGTACAACCCATATAATTAAGTGGAGTGATAAATATAATATTGGTGGCATGGTTTAATTTTGTATTTTTTAATTTTAAAATTTTTTAATTTTTGTTATATACATAAATTTTAAAAATGTTTATTTAATTAGGTTCTACTCATAATAAACTATAAAGTAAGAAATAAATTGAAACTAAAATTTTAAGAAAAAGAATAGAATTGAGAAATTTCTCATTTTTACAAATGAATAATAGAGTTCTTGAAAATGAGAAATTAGCAATATTACTTAACTAAAAATGAGAACTCACAAAAAAATATATACTTTTTTAAGTAAGAACATTTTCAATTAATAGTTAAAATTCAAAATCATTGTTAAATATAGAAATGTAATATGAACTTAGAAATTTCTCACTTATAGAAAATAAGAAATAGTGTACAATATAACAATATTGCATAAATAATAATAAAAAATTAGCATTCAGAAAATGAGAACCTTTCATCTTTATATCTGCAAAATGAGAATATTCTCATTTTCTATAAGAAGTTATCAATAAAAAATTGAAAAATTTGGTGAGAGGTCCAATTTTGTGTACTTGTTTAGAGATAAATCTTGTTTACTTTGAACTATTATATAAGGTTTTATTTTTAAAATTATTAGTATTTTGAACAATTTTAACCCTAATTAATCTCTCTCTCTCTCTCTCTCTCTCTCTCTCTCTCTATCTATATATATATATACACGCGCGCATATGTCCTATTTGTTAAAGATTTTTTTGTTATTGTACGTTTCTATCTTAAATATTTATATTAGTTTTAAAATAATTATATATTAGTTAGAGTATATATATAAGCACATGCAATCATATTTTTTTAATTATTTTAATATTAATTGAGTGTAAATTTTATTTTTTATCTTTGTATTTTTTCGTATTTGTTTAATAATGTTACTAATGTTTTCGCCGTAAATTTTTTAGAAAAATTTGGTGAAGGTCTTATTTTGAGTATTTGTTTAAAAATATGTCCTATTTACTTTTTTTGAGAAATTTAAGTATTAGTCCTTTTTTAAAAGGTCATAAGAGATTTAGTCCCACTTCTTTTATTTTAGAAGATTTAGTTCTTTCTGTATTTAAATATTTTTATTATGACTGATTTGACCCTATTTAACAGATTAACTTTCCCAATTTGGATCACTGTGGTATATAAGATCATTTAAATTTGTTTAGATCGTGCGGCTACTGAGCGTTGCTGTGTTTCAAATCAGATTTGGTATATTTATATTCGGAATTTTTGGATTTTGAATTTTTGAAAGAAAATAGCAAACCAATATACTAGGCCGTAGATGAGAGATTTGTTTCCCATTCGTTCATAGCCCTCAAAGCGAAATAGGATTTGCCGAGTTCATAATAGGATCTGCAATGACATCGTATCTGTCAAATATTTGGGTTTTTAATGCGGTAAAATCCCAGTAAATTGATTCTAATTGCAGAAGCTTGAGCATGGTATTTTGAAAGCGAAAAATACCATCGTATTCTGTCAAATTGATCGTGCGTAATCTTGCTGTACCGAAGCCTGAGCATGGTATTTTGATTGGTTTATCCAAATGGCTATTCTGTAGGACAAAACCGAAGGTATTCTGATTGATTTAATTTCCATTGACATGTTTATGTTTTTGATTTCATTTCGAGGAAGTATATTTGCATCAATTATTGGATACCCAGTCGGTACGTACTGTGAACATATATAGCAAGTTGGTGTGTTTGGGTTTCTGATATGTTGGAAACTAGTCAAACAAAAAATAGTATGTAGTTTTGCGTGGGTGGATGATGAATAGTGTTATCCTGGGATTGTAACAGTTTAGGTTAACTGAAACATTTATACTTTACGTACATTGTACTGACAAATTCATCACTTGTTAAGAATGGCAAGGTCACACTTGATTAAATATAATATCCGCAGCACGCAAAAAAATGATACTAGTTCATTGGACAAAAAAAACATAGAACTAACTCAATTGATACATTGTAATAATTTCATGCGCATCTCATCTCCCTCCCTCATTTCACTTTCACAATCCACAATCAATTTCAGGTTGCACGGTAGGTGAAGTAGATTCATGCATTGAACTGATACATTGATATGATACATTGTACTCCTTGTACGTACATTACAATCAGTCCTTATTATATGACCTTATTGTATAATTTCTCAACACGACTCAACCACTTATATTAAATTGGTTTATATTCATGCAGTTCACTATCTACACAGATCATGATGGACGGGATGCTGGTTTTGATGTGCAAGTATGGATCTCTTACTGCGGTGTTACCGGTGGAGCGCAACTGTAGGTATGAGTGGGTTTTGACTCAACTTTGCAACAAATGGAACAATTTAGAAATTGGCTCTTTTTCACTGACGTATTCAGTTCCCGGTCATGTGAAATGTATGTTGGATAACGACGATGATATCAGGGCTATGTTTTCTTTAATGGGGACAGTTGTCGGGAATGCTATTGATGTGGAGGTTATAGAGGGTAAAAGTTCAGATGATTCTGTTAATGAGGAATCTAGCGAAGATGATGATAGCGATGATAGCACACCTAATATTGGCAGTTCGTGGCGAGTTGATCTTGCTAGTGAAGTGGATTTGTTACCTAGTTTCAGTTCTCATAAGGAGAAGGTCTTAATGTCTTCAAGTT
>JAULJZ010150511.1:0-10010 GCA_032270985.1 Heliamphora pulchella | reverse complement strand
AAATAAAAAAATAGACATGAGAAAATTAAAATAAATTTTGCAAATCATAAATATTACTGCCTAAATATTGTCTTTCAGCAATAGAAAACATGAAAAAATTATTAATGCCTAAAAGTTAATAAATGAGATAAATGATAATCTGATAAATGATAAAATATAAATCAAAAGATAATAAATTAGTAAAATTTCCAGGACCGAGAATAGAGAGTAGAGAACTCAGAACTGAGAAGTGAGAAGTCAGCACTCAGCAGATTCGTTGGCAAAACGTCGCCAGTCACCGACTCGCCGGGGCTCATGCTCGTCGCTCGGTCGTCCGTCGTCATCGGCTGTGGAGTGAGAAACAGAGAAGTGAAGAGGCGGAGGAACTGAGGAGTGAGGAACAGAGGAAGACTGGAGGAGACTTAGAGGCGGAGCCGCGGAGGAACTGAAGAGAAGACGATTAGACGAAGACAGAACAGGAGAGGAGACTTAGGGGCTAGGGCATTGACGCATTTTTTCAGTAGATTGAGGGCATTGTTTGGATTTTTTTTAAGTGGTCATTTTTAATTTAATATATATTATTTTAGATTTGTATTTGAGTTTTTTTTAACTGAATTTTTATTTTTAATTAAGTTTTAATTTTTTAATATTATACAAAATATAATAAAAAAATAATAAACATTTTGGGGGTTCTATTTTTTTAGCAAAATATGAGAGTCCAAAGCAGTTATTTTGTCCCCCAAGCCGGCCCTGAATATAATTAAAATTAGGATAAAATATGACATGAACTAATTAAAAAATTTAATAGCATCTAAAATATTTTGAAATTGAGACAGGCGTAAACCCGAAAATCACGGGACTCAGACCACAAGATGACCTCTTATGGTTTATTTTGTCTATATATATATATATAGAGAGAGAGAGAGAGAGAGAGAGACCAATCTGAAACGAGTGTAAACTTCAGTACAAAGCAGAAGTGTTCGCTTAGTCCTTGCCCTAACTCCCCCTCCCACGCGAGTCGCGAGTCGCCAGTCGCCACCATGTCCAACTCCATTTTCCTACCGACAATCTTCCCGGAAACCAACAACCTCCCAAACCCTTATGAAACTTGTTCTTACTCTGATGCTATAGATAGTTATGATCATCATCATCATCATCAAGATTTTTCGGATTATCTTCAACTTCTGAATCTCCCCGAGGAAGACCCGATTTCCAGCTTCAATACTGGAATATGTCTCCCTCATTCTCATCATGAGGTCTTCCCAGAAGGGAGTAGCGGAAGTAATTCATTCAATTCCATCACCAAGTTTCCAACAAACAATCACATGCAAGTTCTTCTTCTTCTTCTTCTCCTCATTTGCATGTCTACAGTAATAATTTATTTGTTTTTTTTCATTAGTAGCGAACATTTCTTTACCGTAAATTTGACCAAACTATTATGTTTTTATCGTAAATTTTTTAAGCAAAATATGATTTTTTTTGTTTTTTTAAATAAGAATAAATCAAAATAAGATAATAAACTGAATTTTATGTTTTTTTTTTAATTTTTAGTAAATTATTTTCATCGTTTAGTCAAATTATTAGATTTTTTGAACTCCTCTTATTGACGCAACGGGGAAATTAAAAACTTTTTACCAAAACATTAAAAAGTTTATAAAAGATAAAAAAATAAACCAAAATAAATCAATACGTTAGATTTTATGTTATTTATTTTTATTTTTAACAAAAAATCTACATCTTTAGAAAAAATTTGTTATTTCCTAAAATTTTATAATCCAGACGATTTGAAAAAGTAAGATTTTAGAAAAGACAAATTAATAAATAATCAAGAATTACACAAATTAGCCCAATTGGTATCTTCTGTTTTTTATTGTTTTGTTTTGTGGTAGACTAATGGAGTTTCATGTTTGATCATATTTTGTGTGTAGGAAATGTAAAAGCGGGCCGAAGAGAGCGAAAATGGAAGTGGGATGCAAGGTAGCATTTAGAACAAAGTCGGTTATGGAGAACATGGATGATGGGTTTAAATGGAAGAAGTATGGGAAGAAGAAGGTTAAAAGTAGCCCCTATCCAAGGTAAAATTTTTCTGCTTAATATGTAAATGTTGAGAATTTTGCTTATTTTTGTTTTTTTTTTTTTGAATTTTTTTTATCATTTGACTTTTATTTCTTTGAATTGTCTTAACGATATAAACCCAAAAAGTAATTTTTTTTGATTGAAAGATGAATAAGGTCCGCTAAAAACGAAAATCAGCAATATAAAATTTGATTTTTATTGGTTTACTTTGGCTTATTTTTGTCTTTTTGATTTTTTTTTATATATTTTGATCAGAATTTTTTATTTTTTTGATTCGTCTAGATGAGAGAAATTAAAAAATATAATAATTTAATTAAATAATAAAAAAAAGTCACTAAAAACAAAAATAAGTAAAATTAAATAAGCAAATAAATAATTATTTTGAACAGTGCCTATCTGTCTAGTTTGTTGTTCTTATGTGTTTAGCAAGTTTAAATTGAAAATTCTAATTTAAAAATTACTAAGAATATTGTGTAAATAATATTTACATGCTTTCGCCGAAACAAAGGATCACGGTTTCTAGACTAGATCTTTTATTTTTACTTACGATTTTCAAACCACAATCGATGCAGGTGTGATTAAAACTATTATATTTTAATCATGTTTTTACAAAAATTAAGATATTTCCTTTTTTCATTTTTGTGTGACTTTTATGCATTATTCTAGTAATAAAAACCCTAAAAAAGGGAAAATGGTAGGGCCTTGCAAATTGCAATTAATATATGCAGTGAATTAAATGGTGAAAAAAATAGATGATATGTGAACTCCCAGCTTTTCTAGGAACAGTACTAACAACAACATGTGTTTGGACTAGCTTTTTTTAGAGGCTTTTAAGTTTTTTAGCTTTTTGGTGTCAAATTATGATTTTTTTGTGTCAAATCATGACTTTTTTTATGAGAAAAAAAGTGAAAAAAGCTTGACTTTTTTGTGGGAATTCAAACGAAGTAAATTTTTTTAGTAAAAAAAGCCAAAAAACCTGATTTAAAAACCAGGCCAAACACAGGCTAACACCCAATTGTACTAAGCATGCCTGTATTCTTTTTAAAAAAAAAAATAGAATTCCCCTTTGTATTCACATATATAATATGAATTAGGTCATATTTCTAATTGTGTGGGTAGAAATTTTGTATATAGCTTTAAAATCCTTAACTATTTAGTGGAAAGATCCCTCTCGTGCAATAAATTAAGTGATCACTCATTTTATATATCCACGTAATGAAATTATGGCCACTTCTAGGATAATTGTTTATTTACTTATTTTTATTTTTAAATTTTTTTTATTATTTTGATCAAATTATTATACTTTTTCGATCGCTCTTATCGAGCCGATCCGAAGAAGTTATTTTTTTATCCAAATATAAAAAAAGTTCACAAAAATAAAAATAAATTAATAAGTCGGATTTTATGTTTTTTACTTTCATCTTAAGTGAGTTTTTTGTTTTTCGATTAAAATTATTTAATTTTCTATTTTCTCTCCTCAAGACTTTGAAAAAGTACAAAAATTACCAAAAAAAGAGAGAAAAAAATAAAAATATTAAAACTTTGCCCAAACGGGGTTTATATTTTTAACACCCCTTCATGTGGAGCTGTTTTTTAGATCAATGACATGTATTTTATTTTTTTTAGTTTGTCATTGTGCAATCTTTTTTCATGTTAGTCATTGTGAGGTGTGCAATTTGTTATTCTTTAAAATGAGTGAAATAAGTCTTGCTCTAATACTATACGTGTGTAAACTTTATATCTTTACGTATATTATTTTTTTTGAAACAATTTTCACTACTTCACTAAATAGAAACGCTACATGAACAATAACACATAATATTTCAATACTACCAAAATATTATTCTATAAGTTCTCAATTTCATTTATAAAAAAAAATCTCATATCTTATAGAAGAGACAAGAACCATCACTATAGAAAGGAGTTTAACCATTCTCTTGGATTAAAGCTAGCCATACATCTTATGTGGACATCTTATCTGCACGTATCTATATCAATATTTATAGAGAACTGTTTGGCACACATTTAATTCCAACATGTGCATTTGCTTGTGTTTTTAATTGTTGTCATGGCAGCAATGCTAAGTCCTATATATATACAATTGAATCTCTTCCCACTTTCACAACCCACTTGTACTTTATATCAATTACACCATATCTCTATAAGAAAAAATGTGTTTGACTAGATGTAATTGTTATGATAATTAATAGCAGTAAATATATTTTGGGAAGGTATTTACAAAAAGCAGAGTTGTTGAATCCATCTCACTAAGCTTTCTATTTGGCCTAGCTTTTTTTGAAAGCTTTATACTTAAAAATCTCTTAAAAAGCTCACTTGTTTGACCTTTCACTATAATTGATTTTTTCACATCTTTTTACATATACTTTCTTATAAACAGTCAAAAATTCAAAAACCCTACAAAATGAGGAAATTTTAGTGTAGAGAGAGAAATATTCTTATTCAAGTTGGTAAAGGTTACAGCTATTCCTATATATACAACTATACAATACTCCAGTTCTAACTAGGTTCCTAACCACCTATTAACTTCTTGTTTAACAGTCTAACTAACTTTCTAATACTAACACTAACGACCAAATGCTGAGTAAGCCTTTGGCAAAGCCTCAGGCTTACTTCAATGAGTTTGTTCTCGTCGTATTCCCCTTCAAGCTGATGGTAGACAAAGACCAAACCATAAGCTTGTCACGAAGATAGTAAAATTGAGCTGAAGAAAGAGGCTTGGTAAAGATATTGGCAACCTGATCAGTGCAAGAGATGTGGTTAACCAACAATTGCCATGACAGAACTTTCTCCCAAACGAAGTGATAGTCCACCTCAATGTGCTTGGACCAAGCATAAAAGACAGGATAGGAGGATAAGGAGATGGCTGAGACATTGTCACACCACAAAATTGGAGAAGCAGTAGGAGAAATATGTAAGTCAATAAGGATCATTTGGACCCAACTTAACTCAACAGCAGTAGAGGAGAGGGATCGATATTCTTCTTCTGTAGATGATTAAGCCACAATTGGCTGCTTTTTGGCAAACTAGGAGAGCAAATTAGACCATAAGAAAATGCACTAACCAGATATAGATCTTCTGTCCAAAGAGTCTCCAGCCCAATTGGCATCAGAATAGCTATGAAGATCAAATGTCAAGTTTTGAAAAACTAAACCAAAATCCAGAGTGCCCTTAATATATCGTCATATCCTTTTGACAGCTTGAAAATCAACAACTGTTGGGGCTTGCAAATGCCGGCAAGCATGGTTCACAACAAAAGACAAATCTGATCTTGTAATAGTCATGTATTGTAAAGCCCCCACAATGCTACGGTAGTGAGTAGCAGAGGGAAGTGGGGGTTGAACTAGAAAGTCCAAGAAATGTTTGACAGTAATTGGAGTTGGTAAAACTTTGCAATCAACTTTGCAATCAACCATGCCAGCCCTCTAGAGTAGCTCTTTAGCATGCTTTTGCTTAGAAAACACAAAGCCAGCAGAGCAGGGCTGCACCTCAATGCCAAGAAAATATGATATAGCACCTAAGTCTTTCAAGGAGAATGTAGTGCTCATCTTGAGAACCAAAGAGGAAATATGAGAAGAGTTGCTACAAGTGATGAGGATATCATCCACATAAACTAAAATGATAGTGATTGAGTTAGTAAGGAGCCGAACAAAAAGAGAATTGTCATTATAACTTGATTTGAATCCTTAAGGAAAAAAAGAGGAGAAAGTGCTAAACTAGGCCCTAGGGGCCTGTTTAAGGCCATAAAGAGCTTTGTGAAGCTTATAAACATAAGAAGGATGGGAGGTATCAACAAAATCAAGAGGTTGAGTGAGATAAACAGTGTTAGATAGAGAACCATGGAGGAAGGCATTGGAGATGTCTAGTTGACGAATAGACTAGTTGAAGTGAAGTGCCAAGCAAATGAGTATGCAAATGGTGAGTTGCTTTGCAACTGGACTAAAGGTATCAAAATAGTCTATACCTTTCTCTTGTAAGTACCCTTTGGCAACCAAGCGTGCCTTGTAGCGTGCAATGGAGCCATCAGAATTATGCTTGACTTTGAAGACCCATTTTCAACCTATAATGTGCTGATCTGGTGGACGAGGAACCAAGGTCCAAGTTTCTTGCTTTTGAAGAGCATTGTACTATTCAACCATGGCTTCATGCCATTGGGGAGGTTACAAAGCATTGTTGACAGAAGTGGGTTCACTTGCAGGAGCAGGAGATGTGATAATGAGGCACTTTGGATTGGCAGGTTTATGGATGCCAACCTTTGACCTTGTGAGCATAAGGTGAGTGTTGAGCTGTGAAGTGGAACTATGTGAAGTGGAAGCAAGAGGTAAAATGGGAATAGACAATGAGATAGTAGGTGGAAAACTATGTGTGGAAACAGGCATGGAATGACTAAAAGAGGAAGAATGAGATGGGGAGGAATTGGGAGAAGAAAAGTGAGGAGGAGAAGAGTTGTGAGTGGACTGTGATAAGGAAGCTAAAGGAGTAGGAGAATTAGGTAAGGGTAAAATGGGAGCCACTTGCACATATACTTGTTTGTTTGTTGTTTTAATTTTTTTGAGCCACTTGCACAAAATTATGATAGTTCTTATGGGTTTAGGATTTCTCTGCATGGACTCTCATCATAAAAAAAAAAAAATCAGATTCATAGAGCACTCATTATAATGGCACATATACTTTTACAATAATTATAGGGTTCTTATAAAAAAGTCTCAAAAATTTACTTGGAGTACCTTATTTTAACATCAAGAATTTGTTGTAATGATCAGTGAAATTTGAACTTCATATTGGTAACAAACAGGAATTACTACAAGTGTTCAATCGACGGGTGCTATGTGAAGAAGAGAGTCGAAAGGGACCGAGACAACTCAAGCTATGTGATTACAACATATGAAGGGGTACACAACCATTGAAAGCCCATGCTTAATTGGTTTATTGTAATAAGCACTACAGGCATTTCTGTTTTCTGCTGAACAACACTGTTATCTTTTTTCTATAAGTTGAATTTTCATTTATATTTATGAAATGGGTTTGCTTTTTCTGTTATATATTCTAATTTTAAGATAATGACTAATATTGTTCTTCAAAACACTATGTTTAGCTCTTAGATTTTAGAAATGGTTGTGGAGTCAGAGAATTTATTTAGTTATTAAACTTGTGTTTAGATTAGGTTTTTTTTTTCTACGTTTTTTTCGTCTTTAATGAAAATTTTTCTGTATTAACCCAAATAAGTGTACTTTCTAGGTTCATCTCCTCATGAGAAAATATAAAAGTAAAATTTTTTGAATAAAATTTTAAAAAAAGTTCATATAAGATGAAAAATGTCAACTTAGCAAATTTTGACTTTTTTTTAGTTTTTTCTTCTTTAGTGAATTTTTTCAAATTTGACCATAACGGGCATACTTTTTAGAACACTCTCATGATTACAAGGAACTAACAAAGTAAAAAAATTAAATTAAAATATAAAAAAAGTTCAGAATAGACAGACAAAAGCTCCCAAAAAAAAGTATTAGACTTTTTTAGTTCAAACATAAACTAAGCAAAACAATGAAGTCAACCAAGACAAGTCAACTACAAGTTAGACTTGAAACTCCTTACTTGCTAGAGGCTTGAGATCCTTATAACCCTAATAGTCAAGTGCAACATTTATTCACTAATTGTTAAGACATACTTGTACACTTGATGTAATGAATCACACATAAGCTTTCTTAATATCCTATGGTTGTGAGTATTTCACATGAGGTGATAAATAACGCACTACTAGAAAAAAGATTTTTTGCGTTAGCTTTGTACCATTGCTAATAGTCATTTTATCATCGCAAATACCATTTGTGTGGGCTTTGTGATGACAAATAGGGGACAACAATTGTCCGGATCGCAAAAGAGTTTTAGCTACGACATGTGCCCGTCGCAAAAGATTAGCAACGTCAATTTGTACCTTTAGCGCAATAGTTTATTTATCGACTCAAATGCTATGAAAAACCTATCTTTCTGCTACTGCCTAAAACCGGTCGCAAATATTTTTAGTTAATACAATAAAAATTTATTTTTGTTGGGCCACAAATACCATCGCGAATAGTTACTATACCTTTAGCAACAACGTTATGTTATTTATAACACAATATATCACTTTTAGCGACGGAATCATTCCGACTAAAAAAAAATATGAAATTCTAAAGAAAACAATAACATATAATTATCAATTTAATCAAATTCAAATATCCATTCATAATTCACATTCAATTTTTGTAGCAAAATATCAATTCATTCATTGCAGTAAAATATTCATATTATCTCTTCATTCATATTTAAATTTTAAAAAATTACAATCAATAAAACTTAAAACGTATTAATAAGTGCACAAAATATGTACTCTTAATATAATATTCGAGTTTCAGACAAAAAGCATAAACCAAAATAAATGATATATAATAAATTAATTAGAAATCACATCAGTATATTGACTGCACCGATACTTAGTCTTTCTTGTTCTCCAACGTGTAAAAAATAATTAAAATTAATTAGAGATATAATAATTTTACAAAGTATACAATATACATTTATATATACATAAACCAAAAAAATTATCAATTTACATGCATAATTATTACTTTTTAACAACCAAGTTATGTAGTTGGCAAGAAAATATTTTGATATAATTAAGATTACAAGTATCAAATATCAATTACTTCATACATGATTGCCCATCCATTTGTCTTGTTTGGTTAATCTACACAAAAGAAAATAAGAGAATGTGTCTTGTTTTATTTTATGCAACTATTTTATTGAGTTTTCTTAGAAATAAATAAACCTCTAGGACACCAATGCCATTATTAATTTATTATATATTTTATATAAATCTTTGGGGGATCAATTTTCCAGGAAAAAGGAAGTTGCAACTCTTGTATAAAAGACAACAACCAAGAATTTCTATTACTTAGCAAAAATCTTTTATCACAAAGATCATCAGATGCCTAAAACCAACAAAACACCTCACATATATTATGCACACTACAAGAAAATGCATAATTGGCGACTAATTTTGCTAACGTAGAGCATTTTTAGTTGGCAAATATATGTTTTTGGCTACGAAAAAAACAAAATGCATCGGCAAGAATTCTAAATTAATCTTTTTTAGCGACAAATAACTCACCCATTGGCAAATATTATCGAAAGACAAATGGAGCCAATTTTTTTCCGTCTTCAAGAAGTAAACTTTTTTACCTATGCATTACTTATTTTTTTCAATATCTTTAGTGTTGGCAAAAAAAAAGAAATTCATTATTAACAAACTCTGTGCGTGGACAAAATTGTGCACATATTTCTTGGCCATCATAAATACCGTTAATTTATACATAAAACAACATAATTTTAGACTAATCTTTATAAACTTTTAATAATGCCACTCCAAATTCTCACTAGTCGCCTCTCAAGAACTTATTCATATTTGCGTTTTTTTCATCGTTCCACCCACCCGTTACGTGTTGGCTTTGAGCTAGGCCACCGGCTTTCACGACATTGCCGTTCAATCGACCGTCGTTTCACTATGGCTAATGCAATTGCCATGCGATTACCCCTTGCACCACTACCCCTTGTGCCGTCGCCTCCCAAAAGAATTCTTCTAGGAACTCAAAAAACTACCGAAAATCAGAACTATTCACACACTAAGGCTAAAAAAGTGGGTATGTGTATTATTTTTTAATTTCTTCTTTATATTTTTCATTGTGTAGTTATATGTATCATTGTGTGTATATATACATATACATATACATATATATGTATATATGTAAGTGTATGTGTTAGAATTTGAAGAGGCTTGTACGTAATGTACATTAAGAAGTTGCCTCTAAACATTGAGGTCTACGATATGAATACTACAGATAATAAAATTATGTGAAAAATTGACACCATTTTAAAGCACATAAGGATTTACTGTGCCAGGG
>JAULJZ010150509.1:0-10012 GCA_032270985.1 Heliamphora pulchella | reverse complement strand
CTCGGGACCCTAGTCCCCTAGACCCCCGTGACCCCAGACCCCCGAACCCCATGACTCTTGGGACCCCCAAATTCTAAGACCCTTGGCACTCCCGAGACCTCGGACCCTAGGACCCTTCGAATCTCGGATCTCCAAACCCTGGTACCTCGGGACCCCCGAGACCCCAGTCTCCCAAAATCCCAAGACCTCAGTCCATTGGACCCCCGAGACCATCGGGACCCCAAACCCCCAAATCTTAGAACCCTAGGACCCTAGGACTCCGAGACCCCCGGGACCTTAAGTATATTGTTTTTAAACAAATAATTAAATGAATTTAATTTAATTACGTGACTCTTGATATCTGATTAAACTTATTTTCCATACAAGTAAGTAACTCATGAAAATTGGGTTTCGAAAGAAGATGTTAAATGTACACACTCTTGCTAAAAAGTGATGAAAAGTACATATTTTATCCAGACAGATCAATTGGTTTACAAAAAACTGCAAGCTACTTAAGACAAATTGATGGACAGATCAATCAGGATTAATAATCGATTAATCGGTTTGTTACGGGACAGCTTTATAAAACATATTGGGGTTGCGGCTATCAGTGTATCTTGTGCACTTTTCTCTCATAGCTTTAGCTTTGATTTTTATTCTTGTATTCTCTCAAAGAAATAGTAAAAGTATATGAGTCCATGGATATAGACATTATTTTTCAAACCCTATAAAACCTTTGTATCATGTTCTTGTGCCTTGTTTCGTGTTTGTTTACTTGAAAGCTAGAAAGACTTGGTTGTGATAGTCAGTAATTCACGAGGATCAACAAAGTTAAAGCTAGAGCATGTTACAGCTTTATTCTAGAAGATAAGTCAGGCATAATAATAGCGGATGAGCGGTCAACATTAGCTTTAGCTTTGATTATTCCTCTTGTATTCTCTTAAAGAAATAGTGAAAGTGTATGAATTTGTGGATATAGACACTATTTGTCAAACCCTATAAAACTTTTGTATCATGTTCTTGTGCCTTGTTTTGTGTTCGTTTATTACTTGCGTGGGATTGTGCTTGCTCTTTTGGCTATGGGTATTGATTTATTTTCTAACAATTGGTATTAGAGCTCTGAGTTTTAGAGGTTGAAGAACGCATAGTGGCAAAAAAAGGAAAGATCAAGATTGAGAAGTTCAATGGCTTGAACTTCACCTTTTGGAGGATGCAAATCAAAGATGTTATGTATCAAAAGATTTTTTTATCTTCCCTCACTCAGGGACAAGCCAAAAAAGATGCCATTAGAGGAATGAAAAGTACTAAATCGTAAAGCCGTGGGAACCACACGTTTAAGCCTTTTACCGTCTGTGATAGCCAATATCGCAAAGGATAAGACAAGCATCTCAACGAATTTAATACCATCACCAATCAATTAGAAGCAGTGGATATTGAATTTCATTGATGACAGAACTATACTCCTCTTGTTTAGTTTGCTTGAAAGCTAGAAAGACTTGGTTGTGGTAGTCAGTAATTCACGGAGATCAACAAGATTGAAGCTAGAGCATGTTACGGGTTTATTCTAGAAGATAAGTCACGCAGAATAATAGCGGATGAGTGGTCAACATTAGGATCAATTTTGAATGCAGAAAGGGAGAGAGAAAAAATGATAGAAGAAATCAAAAGGGTTGGGGGAGCTACAAATCCAAGTCACGGAAAAAGTCACAATAGTGGGGTGGTGATAAAAAATTTGATGGTTGTTGGAACTGTGGTATGAAAAGTTACTCCAGGAATGTCTCTAAAGCTCTGAGAAAACAAAGGGACGATGCAAATTAGAGGGTAAGGGTACGGTGAACCTTACTAATGATGAAACCATTGATACTTTAATTTGTGCTTTGGATTCCAGAATTGAATCTTGAATTGTTGATTCAAGAACATCATTCCATGCTGCTCTTCGCATGGATATACTTCAGAATTATGAGAAAATGAACTTCATAAATGTGTATTTGGGAGACGATGAAGGTTGCAATATTGTTGGAAGTGGTGAGATGCAAATCATTTAAGCCAACAATACATAATTGAAGCTCATAAATGTTAAACACGTGCCTAGTTTAACAAGAAATTTAACTAGTGAGTCAACTGGTAGAATCTAAAATTGTGACGTCGTTTGCAGAAGATTCTTAAAAGATGTGCAAAGGGTCATTGGTTTTGGCTTGGAATAAAAAAGAGGGTGCTTTATATGTATTCTCAACTTCCTACAACAAGATATTAGTAACATCAAATAAGATTGATGCCGGTACGTGGCACATAAGACTTGATCACATAAGTGAGAAGGTATAACACTCCGACTCTTCACATGGCAACCATATTGTCTGCTTTGGGCAAAGTCCTCACGATTTTGTTCTTCTCAGGAGATCACCCATCCTTGCATTGCTCCCATTCAAGCATGCTTAACTGTGGAGTTCTACTAGGGTCTCTACCACTTGGGAAAAAGGTTTCGTTGAATGTAAGAGTTTAAGATTTTTCTTTTATAGCTCAGGAACTCCCTCTCCATTTTCGATGTAGGATACCAGAATATCACAATCCACCTCCCTTAGGGCTGCACGTCTCCGTGCAGTAGCCTGTCAGCTCTGGTAGCCTACCAGTCCTTATCGACCTCCCCACTCAGTAGCCCGCCCATATGTCGCACGAGACGGCAAGGGCCCACACTCAGATGTGATGAGAGTCGGCTCTGATACTATTTGTAGCACCTTGACCCTTCACATAGCAACGCTATTGTCCACTTTGGGCAAAGCCCTCACGATTTTGTTTTTCTCAGGTGGTCACCCATTCTTGCATTGCTCATGTCCAAGCACGCTTAACTGCGGAGTTCTGCTAGGGTCTCTACTACATGGAAAAGGCCTCATTAAATGTAAGGGTCCAAGATTTTTCTTTTATAACCTAGGAACTCCCTCTTCTTTTTTGATGTGGGATAACAGGATATCACAGAAGGTATAAAAGTAATGGTTCAAAAAGGAAAACTACCGAGGATTGAGTCAGGTGACTTAGATTTCTGTGAAGACTGTCTTTGGAAAATAAAAGAAAATCAGCTTTACAAAGGCTAGAAGGATTCTAAAATCAGAATGATTGGAGCTAGTTTATACCTATTTACGGGGACCATCTCAGGTACCTTCTCTTAGTAGCTAGCTTACCGTATTTTGTTACTTTATAAGAATAAATTTGATGTGTTTGGCATATTTAAGAACTAGAATACCCTAATTGAGAATGAAATGGTCAAAAGCTAAAATATTTGAAGTTTAATAATGGCGACAGGTACTATTGCAGCGTGTTTGAGCTTATTGTGCAGTTAATGGAATCAGAATGTTGAATATCATCTCAATAAAACCAAGAAAAATTGGAGTGGCAGAGTGCATGAATAGGATGATCCTAAAGCGTGCTAAAAGCATGAGGAATCATGAAGAGTTGCCAAAATGGTTCTGGGTAGACGCGGTGAAAACAACAATGTATTTGATCAACATAAGTTCTTTAGTTGCTTTAAATTATGGATTGCTAGACTAAACATGGAATGGAAAAGAAATTAATACATTCGTTTACATATTTTCAGTTATGTAGCTTATGTTCATATTGAGCCCGTGTTTGGCCTGGCTTTTAAGCCAAGCTTTTTAGCTTAAAAGTAATAAAAAAAAAGCCACTTGATTTGGGTAGTAAAAAAAAGCAAAGTTTTGTTCACTTTTTTTCTACAAAAAATTCATGATTTGACACCTATTTTTTTTACAAAAAAGTCAAAAAACTTAAAAGTCACTAAAAAAAAACTAGTCCAAACACATGCTGAGTAAAGGATAGGGGTAAGCTTGACCCCAAATCTTGGAAGTATATTTTTCTTAGTTATGGTATTGATAGCTAAAGGTATAAGCTATGGGATCCTGAAAATTGAAAGAACATTAGAAATATCAATGTAGTGTTTAATGAGTCTATTTTGTTAAAAAATAAACAGGATTAGAAACGTAAGACCAAAGATGAATGAAACAATGTTGAGTTTAAAGGAACATCTAATAGAGTCTTAGAATCTCGGGATAAAAATACACAGCCTACTCCACAGGTAGAACCACAGACTTTCATTCTTATAAGGTCTACCAAAATTAGTAGGCCCACAATATGCTATTTATGTTTATTACATTATTTATTATTGACTGATAGTAGTGATCAAGAATGCTTTGAGGAACCTTTGAAGGTTGAGGCAAAAGAGAAGTGAGATCATGCCATGGATAATGATATGGATTCATTCTCATCAAACCAGACTTAAAACTTGGTATAATTGCCGAAGGAAAAGTCAATATTGCAGAATAAGTGGATTTATAGGTTGAATGAAGAATATGATGGAACCAAGTAGTACAAGGTAAGGCTTATAGTCAAGAGGTTTCAGCAATAGTTATGGATCAAATACATAGGAGGTGTTTACCAATGCTACTGGTAATAACTTTTAGATTCATACTATTAGTTTTAATTATAAACTACAAGTTTTTTCAAACACCCACAATTTGTGCTATAATTTATAATTATTTTTTTCTATTTTAGCAACAAATTATAATTTTTTACCAAACACTCATAACTTCTACTACAAGTTTCAATTTATAATCTACTAGTTTCAATAATATCAAATACCACCATAGAAATTTTTTCACTAGTTGTGAAAATTTCTACCATTAGAGCAAATATTAAGTATTGTGATTGTGGAAAACTTGCAACTAAAGCAGCTAGTTATTAAGATAGCAATCTTTCATGGAGATTTGGAGGGAGAGATCTACATATACCAACCATAGGATTACTCAGTTAAAGGGAAAAAGAATATGGTCTGCAACTAAAGAGAAGTCTGTATGAGTTAAAAAATAGTAAAAGTGTGTGAGTTTGTAGATATAGACACGATTTGTTGAATGATGTAAAATCTTTGTGTCATGTTCATGTGCCTTGTTTCTTGTTTGTTTTTTACTTATGTAGGATTGTGCGTGTTCTTTTGACTATGAGTATTGATTTATTCCCCAATAACTCTTTTATTCAATACACTCACAAGATGCAAAAACTTGTACTTAACATGTAAAAAAAAGGGAGCTTAAGCCACAAATCCTATTTCACTGAGCTATTTAGGGATAAGTCTAACCAGAAAACTTATATTTTAATAAGTCATTTTTGCTTGTTATATCCCGAAAGTGCCCTTAATGAAAATAAGAGAGAGACAGAGAGAGAGAGAGAGAGAGAGAAATTTCTTTTGTGCATTTATATTTAATAATATTTTTATTTTTAGAAAGATTTCGTAGAGATCTATAAAACAAGATTGGACGGGTCCACTTCAGTTAATTTCGAGCCCATTTTTTAATGATATGAGTTATTTATTTTATTACTCCAATTTTACAAATTGCAAAAAAATCAAATTAATCAGATATTGTTAAATGTCTAAATGAATAATATTTTTGTTAAAAAGAATTAACGGCTTGTAACTTTGACTATTTTTTTTTTAACATTCATAAGATTTGTTCATCAACTAAATTTTAGTATATAAATTTTAAATATTAAAAATAATAAAATAAATAATACAAATTATCAAAATAATTCAATTTTTACTCAAAATTGAACAAATAAGGCCAATACTTGTCCATTGTTGGAATATAAAACAGCTGGACTCATTCTATAAGACACTCCACCAACCTCTTGTGACTGTCCGTACAAAAAATGACAAAAGTGGGTAATATACAATGAACCCCCATCCCAACTATATGTTATCGTGATTGTTTGGCAAAGTGGGTAACAAAGTGAGAGTAATAGTTTTTTTAGAAAAAATAATATTAAAAAAATTAAGTTATTTTGGATAATATTTTCAGTATTTTTTAAATATCTTTTTATTAAAATGTTTGATATGTTTTTACTTTTTATTTGCAAGTTAAAGCGTTTGAGAAAATGCCACTAGTTTTTTTAGAGTAAAATTGACTTTTAATTAATGGTATTATATATACTCATTTTATTGTAAAAAAAAAAAATAGAATGCGTGAGATGTGTATTAGTTTTTTTATTAAAAAATAAAAAAAGTTAGTTAGTATTTTAGAGACCGGGTAAACTTGCTCCTACCTGTAATTAAATCTGCTTCTATATCATCCTCCTTTTAACCTGTCAGCTAGCGCGATTGCGCGAAGACTTCTGCAATTCTGCTAATGCTTATAGGCGCATAAGAAGAGACATATCCTACTTTAGTGACAAAAATTTGATCTTTAAATCAACAAAAACAAATCAGTAATAAGGGCACAATTAGAAAATTCTCCCAAAATTAGGTCAAAATACAAAACTTGAAAGAGTTAGTTGTATTGTCATTATTTTTACAGATCTTTTGAGGATTATTCGAAAGAGCCAAACTCTATAAAGTAACCGTCTTAGTTGTCGTGGTCACCATCGAAAATTCTTACCGTCAAATCTTATTCACTTCAATTTAGTTTTTATTTATTTATTTATTGTGAAGTAAAGAAAAACACCGACATAGATTTTTTTTTTTTTAAGTTTTCATATACTCAACAATATTAATCCTGAATTTTCCCAGTCTCGTGCTTCTTCATACACGTTTATTAATACAATGTATTAATTATTTTAAAATCTCATGAAAAGATTTATAATATGTGTTTGACATTATTAAAATTAATAGTTTATAGATTGTAATTTGTAATAGAAATTGTGAATGTTCAGTAAATAAGTTAGTTGATAGCTAAAATAAAACAAAAAAATAATCATAAATTAATTGTAAAAAAAATTATGAGTGTTTTAAAAATTTAATTATAACTTATTAATAAAATTAATTGTAAAAAACTAAAAACTGACTCAAGAAACTTTGCCAAACCAACCCCCCAATAGTTTGTATTATAAAGGCCTCAAACTTTTGCTTAGGCTTCATTTGGTAACCTATTTTAAGCCATTATTTTTTTTTTATATTTTTAAGCCAAATAAAGAAAAAGCTCATTTGGTTAAATAAATATCTTTATACATAGATAATTTGTTCA
The DNA here is from genome assembly GCA_032270985.1 of Heliamphora pulchella. NCBI lineage: Eukaryota > Viridiplantae > Streptophyta > Magnoliopsida > Ericales > Sarraceniaceae > Heliamphora > Heliamphora pulchella. The sequence continues at coordinate 3,017 of JAULJZ010150509.1, read as the reverse complement.
TTAGACAGATAATTTTTGTGACTGTAAATAAAATAAAATAAAAAATTTGATTTTAAGCCAAAACCAAACAAGTTCTTATCGGAGTACCATGTGCTAATTTCACGTGGTACTCCCATATAATATTATAATAACAAATTTATAGTAGAAACATAATAACTAATTTTTATTGAATAATTTTTTTTAATAACTCAAGGTGTCCGGACTAACTTATGAGTACCTCAGCTAATTTCTTGGGGGAATCAATCCTACCTTTCACGTATGGGAATCCCAATTAAAATCAAGATAAAGTCTCATATGAATTGCCCCCAAAGAATTGATAGCACCTAGAGGTTTCAAACTTAAAACCTAAGAGGGACCAAAACTCTTAAGTCCCAAATCTCGACCACCAAACCAACCATTTGGAGTTTTATTAAATAGTTGGAAGACAAAAAATGACCTATTCACATAATTTAAATTATAAAATTTATTTATTAAAAATATCATATATCCTTACTTACATAGTACTCCTAGAATACCATATAATTTCCCCTTGTCATTTAATATGGGATTGGTGTGTGAGAGGTTGGCTGAGAGTCACAAACTTGCTCCACTGGCTACATGCACTTTTTGTCCTTCACAATGTTCAACTTTTAAATATATCTTTGTCACTAAGGGATTTGGTTGTAATTTCTTATAAAATGCATGCATTCCGTATCCTCCATAGAGCCTAGCTAGTTGGACAAGTAGTTCGCAAATATGAAATTAGCATTTGTGCTAACGCAATGCGTGTATAATATGAATAATTATATCAAAATATTAAAAAGAGTTTATGTAATAAAAATAATTATATAATAAATTATATATAAAATTCAAATATATTAATTATAAATTATGAGAGTTCAAAAATAATGAAATTTTAAAATAAGATAAAAGAATAATAAAAAGGAAAAAACATTGATATTTAAAATCTAAACTATTATAAGGGTAATTTTGGAACAAATAATGCGGTTGGCTTCGAAAGACTGAAGTGGGGTGTTTACTTTTAATAATTGTATTAAATTCATCATAAATTTATGGACTTCATCTATTAAAAGAATTGTCATAAACAAACTAGAAAATAGTTACATTATCATAGAAAAGATTGCTGGATCAAGTGGTGCAATTATTTTTAACTCAGATCTGATTATACACACACACACACACATACATATATATATATATATATATATATATATATATATTGTTGGAATTTGAATACTAATTTTTGAACGCGAATGAAAATAAAAATCATTGTACACACCAAAAAAAAATCACACAAGAATTTACATGCCTTGATACAACCTGCCTGCATCCACAGGTGCGGGAGATAATCAACTATAATTGTAGAATATCTAATTCCAAGATCAAAAACACTCCAAAATTCAACATCCACACCCCAAACCCTGAAACAAATCCCGTTTTCCTGCTCAAAGGTTATTCCCGTGCCTCCTGTATTTTTTTATCTCTCCCTACATCTCTATCCCATTTGATTTACACTTCACACAAAATAACTAGAATTATAGAGTCCTATTTATAGGCAACCCTAAAACCCTAGTTCATATTATTATAAAACTCTACACATATTAGACTACTTGTGGATTCATGATTCAAGTCCAACCCAAATACATGTAAATAAAATACGAATTATATGAGTCCTCAGAATACAAGACATACACCTAACAATCTCTACCTTGACTTGAATTCTACAAATCACCCTAAAGATAACCGGTGTCGATGTCGATTCTGTCGTTGTCTTCAATCCGTCACACTCAAACCAGCATGGCCTGCACCTCTACACTGAGATGCCTGACACCTAATCGTCGAGGTGTCAGTTTGTCACTTCACCTATTCGTAGAGGTGTAATGATTGCTAATCATCTGTCGAATTAGAAAATCGTCGTCTGACTTGACTTCACCTGCAACTAAAATCAGTTGCATCTATTGATGATTAGTCTACCGTCATAGATTGAATCAGATTGCTTCTGATTATCGCTGATCACCCGCAATCAAACCCGATTGCTCTTGATCGCCATTGATCTCGCCCAACCAATCCCAATCTATGCCGATCTGTCCAATCTCATCAAATCATTCAGAATCTAAAAATTCTGACCGTATCAATGAATTCGTAGCGTTTGAAAACCTAAAGAAACACATTTTTCTTTAATTATTTTGTTATAAATACGAACCAATATAACAAAATAATTATAAGCCATCAATTTCAACAATACAACCACAGTGGATAAAAACTCTAACTATCCCAAGGCAAATTCCCAAGCAAAGCCTCCTGCCCACCATTCTTCTTCTAGATTTTCGTTCCAGCAAGCTTCCTTTGCAAATCAACTGCACCAGCGCCCATCGCTGCTTCACCGAACGAGTTGCACCGCCAGTGATTTATTTATTTATTTATTTTTTATGCAGCAAAAAAATATTATTTGATTTATATGAATCAAAATCAAAATACCTTGCTTCCTTCACCTACCATGACTTCGAATCATTTACCATTGGCTCTGATACCACATGTTGGAATTTGAATACGAATCCTCGAACGCGAACGGAAGCAAAAATCATTGCACACACCAAAGAAAAATCACACAATAATTTACGTGATTTAGTACAACCTGCCTACGTTCACGGGTGCGAGAGATAATCTACTATAACCATAGAATGTACAATTTCGAGATAAAAAATAATCCAAAATTCGACACCCACAACTCGAGCCCCTAAAACAAACCCCGTTTCCCTGCTCAAAGGTTACTTCTGTGTTCCTGGTATTTTTTCATCTCTCATTATATCTCTATTCTCTTGATTTACTCTCCACTCAACAACTAGAATTATAGATTCTTATTTATAGACAACCCTAAAACCCTAGATTCTGAATGATTTGATGATTTGATGATTTACTCTCCACTCATTGGTACAGTCATGATTTTTAAATTTTGAATGATTTGATGGGATAGGACAGATCGACTTAGATTGGGATTGATTGGGCGATATCAAAGG
>JAULJZ010150508.1:3310-30709 GCA_032270985.1 Heliamphora pulchella | reverse complement strand
TTCCATTCTTTTGTTATCCATTATTTACTGATTGACACCTTCCTCTTTGCAGCTGTGGACTTACGAGTTCCTCGGGCATCATGTCCCAGCGAACTCCACAGCAGACCCTCTAGTTATTCCCCGAGCAGCCCGATTGTCCCGAGGGCTAAAGGGGAAGAAGGCCGGAGGGAAGGACATTGATCGCTTCTGAGTCTCCTTGGACCAGCTGACTCCCGAGTAGGTACAATTTTTACTATTTTCTACGCTGTTCTTTATACTGTACAGTTTTATTCTGCATACTAATCACTGTATTCTATACACTAGTCATCATACTGTATTGTATTCACTGCTTACTGTTTTCTTCTTGCATTATTCTTTGAGTTACTACAGGTTCACTGGGATGTCTAACGAGGAGTGGAGGATCGGGCCGGCGCAGATCTGATGCGCAGTAGGGATATCGCTTCTAGGCAAATCCTACTGGAGGGCCCATTTGGTAGGGAGTATTATCTCGACGAGTGAGTAGTCCGCCAGTCGCTCGGCCTTGATCACTTTAGGATACCGGTGGTTCCTCCAGCCTGCATGTGCCGGACTGATCATATAGGTCGCATCGACTAGCTGTTGGAGACGGTGGGGACCCCAGTTTCGGAGTTGCTGGTGGCGGAAGGGGACTACACAACCTGGGTCTGGGCACACCTGATGGGTCCCTTAGGTCCTGGCCCGGCTGGCCCTGGCGATAGGAGGAGGGGACTGGCTCCGGAGGCTGCTGGTGCTAGTGCTGCTGCAGCTGCTGATGCTGGTCCTGTTGCTGCTGACGCTAGTTCGGCTGGTGGGGCTAGGGTTGGGAGTGTCAAGATTCCCTAGACCGTATCTTCCTTCGTAGATGAGTATCCTTTCGATATTCTTATCCCAGTTCCTCCAGCCTCGGAGTTTTGGCCAGAGCATGCTCAGGTTTGACTCTTTTCTCATTATTTCTTTTCGTCCTTCTTTATTCGTAGATTGCTCAGTTCTGTATTATTTCTCAACAGATGGATCAGGTTTGGCTGGATCGTCTCATGCTGGTGGTGAGGAGGCTGCAGACCCTTGTCCGCCAGCAGGATGCTACCTTGCGTGCAGCTGGGGTTCCTTTTGTCCCTCAGTCGGTGAGTGTTTGTTTTTTTGATCTCTTTGTTCTCCTTTATACTATTTTCTTATCTTCTTATCTCTTTCGACAGCCTCCTATAGCTGCTGCTGTTCCACCCCCTGCTCTTGCTCCTGCTCCTGTTCCAGCTCTGGATCAGCTCCTACACGAGGCTGGGGTTCTCGTACATCTTCATGTGCTCGCTCTAGAGGATCTGTCATGTCTGCATGGATCCAATTCAGAGTCGTGTCCTCTTCCTCTAGTAGTGACGGCGATGACTTGGAGAGGCTTTTTTATGACATGAGTTCGGGCGAGGTTGGTCCTTCCTCCCGCTAGGTCCACCCCAGACATCAGTGAGAGAGAGAGTCCCTCCCAGCTTTATTTTTTGATTTTATTTTGTTGGGCCTGTGTGCCCCAGTTTGATACACTTATGGGCTTGCATGCCCCTATTTTGGGCCTGGGTGCCCCAGGTTTACATTTTGGTACATTATACAACTGTTTATGCATTTTTAGGGCCTTCGTGCCATTTTATTATCTACTTATCCATCTGCTGTATGATTTACACTGTACTCACTGCTCATACTACATCATGCAAATGTCAAAATTTACACAAACTTCAAAATCTACAAACTAACACATGCCCGCCACCTTTTGACATGGCGGTCGCCATATACAACATGGCGGTCGCAACTTGAATTTGGACTGACATGGCGGTCGCCTGGTTAACAAGGTGATGTCATTGTACGGTTCCCTTTCAACATAGCGGTCGCTTACTCCAAGGTGGCGGTCGCCACAATGAAGGAACTTTTTGCCAAATTTTTGATTTTTTGCCTTTTCCTGCCTTATAAATACAGCCCTGGAGGCCCCATTTTTTGTTATTCTGACCTAGATGGCTAATCCTCTTTCTTCATGGATTGAGGCATTCTCCCACATTGAACATTTGAACTTTGCTTCTTTCGGGATCAACTCCTTATTTTCTCTTATGGCCGTGAAGATCGAAAAACCATTGTTGAAGGCCGCCGTTCAACTATGGGATCCACAATCCCACCTATTTCGGTTTGGCCTTGAAGAGCTCTACCCCACTGTAGAGGAGTTTGCTGCCATTTTGGACTTGACTCCTCGGGGTTCTGTTGTCGTTCCTACTCCCTTCCTCTCAGTTCGGCAGCAGATGATGCAATTTTGTGGCCTATCCAGGATGAAGGCTTCTCTTTTGACCTCGGGCGACTGTCTTGACATCCCGTGGCTTATTGAGAGGTTTCATTCTACTGGTGACCTCAGCGATTTCGACTTTCAGCTGCATCGTCGTTATGCACTTTGCTTCTGTCTTCTTGCCCAGTGTCTCCTTATCCCTCATGATGGGTGGGTTAGTTCTGCCCTGGTTGACATTGCCGGCCAAATGTGGACGGGAAAAGACTTTGTGCCCCTTGTTCTGGTACATTTTGGTACATTATACAACTATTTATGCATTTTTGAGGCCTTCGTGCCATTTTATTATCTTCTTATCTGTCTACTGTATGATTTACACTGTACTTACTACTCATACTGCATCATGCAAATGTCAAAATTTACACAAACTTCAAAATCCACAAACTTACACATGCCCGCCACCTTTTGACATGGCGGTTGCCATATACAACATGGCAGTCGCGACTTGAATTTGGACTAACATGGAGGTCGACTGGTCAACAAGGTGATGTCATTGTACGGTTCCCTTTCAACATGGTGGTCGCCCACTCCAAGGTGGCGGCTGCCACAATGAAGGTACTTTTTGCCGAATTTTTTATTTTTCACTTTTTCCTGCCTTATAAATACAGCCCTGGAGGCCTCATTTTCTATTATTCTGACCCAAATGGCTAATCATCTTTCTTCATGGATTGAGGCATTCTCCCACATTGAACGTTTGAACTTTGCTTCTTTCGGGATCAACTCCTTATTTTCTCTTATGGCCGTGAAGATCGAAGAACCATTTTTGAAGGCCGCCGTTCAACTATGGGGTCCACAGTCCTACGTCTTTCGATTTGGCCTTGAAGTGCTCTCCCCCACTGTAGAGGAGTTTGCTGCCATTTTGGACTTGACTCCTCAGGGTTCTGTTGTCGTTTGTACTCCTTTCCTCTTAGTTCGGCAGCAGATGATGCAATTTTGTGGCCTATCCAAGATGGAGGCTTCTCTTCTGACCTCGAGCGACTGTCTTGACATCCCGTGGCTTATTGAGAGGTTTCATCCTACTGGTAACCTCAGCGATGTTGACTTTCAGCTGCATCGTCGTTATGCACTTGGCTTCTACCTTCTCGCCTAGTGTCTTTTTATCCCTCCTGATGGGCGGGTTAGTTGTGCCCTGGTTAACATTGCTGGCCAAATGTGGACGGAAAAGGACTTTGTGCCCCTTGTTCTGGCTGAGACACTACTGGGCTTGGACGCTGTTCATCGTGGCGAGACCACCACCTTTGTTGGCAGCTCTTTACTTCTCCAGGTGAGCTTAACATCTTCCTCTGTAACAAGCTCTTTGTCATGCTGCAAAGCCTTTCTCTTACTATTTTAACTATTGCTACAGATCTGGCTGATGGAGAAGGTAAATCTCGTACAGAAGCCTCCTACTGACAGGCACAATGCCACTGCTTTTCTTTATCGGCCGTGTTATTAGATATGTGACACTGAGGCATCTTGGCGACAGTATCTTTCTTCTCTGACTTGCCCAGATATTACTTGGCAGTGCTCTTGGTGGCGGATCCCTGCCATGACTTCGACTACTTTAGATCATCCTGGGGTTCTGTTGGTCGGCCTGCGTCAGATTACCTTCTGTTACCCCCATCGGATCAAGTGGCAGTTTGGTCGCAATCAGATCATCTTCCCCAACATTCGAGGCCGTCTGTTCTCATCCATACTACAGGCTCCGTTTCTATCATCATATCAGGATGCCTGGCCATCCCGTTCAATGATGGAGATACATGAGTTACAGTGTTCTGATCTTTTCGCTGAATACAAGATATGGCTGATGCAGGATCGGGAGGAGAAAGATAAACAAGCATCAAAAAGAAGGAGAACTTGAGGCCTCTTGCTTTGTTTCGAAAATTTCATAGTTTTCCCTAATTTTGTTTGTAGAGTTTGGGACTTGCGTGCCTCTCATTTTAGTCAAAATCTTGTAATTCTGATCGAAGTAATGACAAACTCTCTCTTTACGTCTAAGATGGTTTAAATTTATCCAAAATTTTAATGACTTTATTATCAAAATTTAGAAATTGAATTGCATTGGTCTTACTCAGATTCAAAATGGTTATACACAAAAAATGTGGTTGGACTTCTTTTAAAAGAAGCTACCTACGTATCCCAAAAAGATGGAATTATGCCGTAATGTAGTTCGGGCTCTATTTTTGCTCGGTGTTAACACTCTCCTTTTGTGATGCCTTAATTTTTCCTAAGATCGCCCTTTCAGGTTTTTGGCCTTGCGGGCTGCTCTAACTTTTGCTTGAGTTGCCTTTTCGATTTTTCACTCAGCGAGCTTTTTATTTTCTTTTTATTTTTACCTCAAGGATAGTACTTCTTGAGCTGATCGAGATTAATTGGAGTGGAGAACACATTGCCATCCAGATCCATAATATTGACTGCACCACCGGTTATGATGGTTTTAATCAGAAACGATTTAGACCAATTTGGCATGAACTTGCCTCTCGGGTCGAAGATGGGAGCTCTGATTTCTTTGAGAACCAAATCTCCTTCTCTGAGGTCCAGAGTCTAGACCATTTTATTGAATGCCTGAGCTATCCTCATTTGATAACCTTATACATGAAACAGAGCCTGCAGCCATCTTTCGTCAAACAAGAGCAACTCTTCCATTCGGTTCCTCTGCCATTCTGCTTCTGAGATATTGGCCTTGGCCACTACTCTTAGTGAAGGGATTTCCACCTTGATGGGAAGTACGGCTTCCATCCCATATACTAGAGAGTATGGCGTTGTTCCTGTTAAAGTTCGGATTGACGTTCGGTATCTCCAAAGTACAAATTGTAGATGTTCCGACCAATCTTTATGTGAGTTGATTGTCTTTTGCAGGATTTTCTTAATGTTCTTGTTTGCTGCCTCGACTACTCTGTTGGTTTGCGGCCGATATGGTGAAGATTTGTGAGCCACTATTCGGTATTCTTTAAAAAGATCCAAGACCTCTCCTTAAAAATGTGAAATAATCAATGGTCACTAAGATAAACTCATGCCCATTGGATGCCTTCGGTGTTACTCTGCCAATCACATCAATGCCCCATACTGAGAACGGCCATGGTGATGTCAGGTTGTACAGCTGAGATGGGGGAACGTGCATAAGATTTGCGTGAATCTGACACTTATGACACCTCCTCATAAACTGGATACAATCTATCTCCATTGTCATCCAAGAGTATCCCTGTCGTAGGATTTTCTTGGCTAACATATTTTCGCTCATGTGTAGCCCACAGACTCCTGTGTGTGTTTCTTTCATCAGTTCTTGACCTTCTTCTGCGTTTATGCACAGCTTATTGACCCCAGAATGTCCTCGTTTGTACAGTCTACCACCGCAAATGACGAACTGCGCGGATAGTCGTCGTATTGCCCTTTTATCCTTTTTGATGGCAAACTTTGGATATTCTCCTTTCACTACGAAATTCTGAATGTCAACGTACCATGAAAGTCCGTTAGTGCTTTCTTCAATAGCGGCAGTCATCTCATATGTCGGCTTTCTCTTCTGCTCAATTATTAAAGGTCTCATCCGAACTCCAGGTGGTATGTCTATCATGGATGCTAGGGTGGCCAGTGCATCAGCGAACTTGTTCTGTAGTCTTGGTACATGAGTGAAAATCACCGATTCAAAGCACGGTATCAACTTTTTTAGTTCTTGATGATATAGAGTCAGGGTAAAGTCCTTAACTTCCAACTTCTTTGTCCCTAGTTCTAAGGCTGCCTCCAATCCAGCTAAACATGCTTCATACTCAGCCGGATTGTTTGTGACTTCAAAATTGAGTTTTAGAGACAACGGGACATGTGATTCGTCAGGAGTGACAAGAAGGACTCCTATTCCATAGCCATATTGATTGGATACACCATCAAAATATAGAGTCCACTTATCATTCCCGACTTTCATCAGTTGTTCATCAAAAAACTGGAACACTGTATCTTCATCTCCTTCAACTGGTTGATCAGCCAAAAACTCTGCCACTGCTCTGCCTTTGATTAACTTTTCGGTAACATATTGGCGATCAAACTCAGATAATAATAGCAACCATCGGGCAAGCCTTCCTGTTAGTGCCGGCTTTTCGAACAAATACTTCAATGGCTTCATCCGAGAGATGATGTTCACTGTGAAAGACAGCATGTAATGCCTTAATTTTCGGGAAGCCCGAACCAAGGCCCAACATGTCTTTTCCAGTGGCGTGTACAGCATTTTTGACCCGATCATCTTCTTGCTTAAATAGTAGATAGCCTTTTCGATTCCAGTTTCTCCTTCTTGTGCCAGCATACATCTCACAGTTAAATCAGTCACTGATAAGTAAAGAATCAGTGGCCTGCCAGGTTCATGAGGAACTAGAACAGGTGGATTTTGTAGGTACTATCGTACGGTATCAAAGGCGTCTTGTCATTTCTGATCCCAATTGAATTCGACCCCTTTTTTCAGCAGACGGAAGAGCGGCTCGTAGGTAGTTGTCAGCTTTGCGATAAATTGGCTGATAAACTGTATTTTACCCAAAAAACTCCTGACTTCTCACTCGGCCCTCGGAGGAGGCATTTCCAAAATTGCTTTAATCTTTGAAGGATTGACTTCAATGCCCCGTTAAGTGATCATAAATCCAAGCATCTTTTCGGCAATGACTCCAAAGGCACACTTCTATGGGTTGAGTCGCATCTTATACTTTCGAATCATTTCAAAAAACTTTTGCAGTGCTGCGATGTGGCTATCCCGACCCTTGGATTTGACTATCATATCATCCACGTACACCTTGACCTCCTTATGTATCATGTCATGCAGTAGGGTAGTGGCAGTCCTTTGATAGGTTGTCCCTGCATTTTTCAAGCTAAACGGCATTACACGATAACAATAGGTGCCCCAAAGCGTGGTGAATGTTGTCTTTTCTTTGTCCTCGAGATCCATTAGAATTTGGTTATATCCGGAGAAACCATCCATAAATGACAACAAGACGTGCCCTGCTATACTATCTACCAAGACATCAATGTGTGGCAGTGAAAAATCGTCCTTCAGGCTGGCCTTGTTGAGATCCCAAAAATTCACGCAGACTCGGATATGGCCGTCCTTCTTCAAAACTAGCGCTGTATTGGCTACCCATTTCAGATACTCGGTTACCATTAGGAATCCAACGTTGATTTGCTTGGCAACTTCTTCCTTGATCTTCAAAGCCTATTCTGGCCGGATCCATCTTAACTTCTGTTTAACTGATTTAGCATCAGGGTATAAGGGGATATGGTGTTGGATAATGTCAGGATCAATTCTGGGCATATCCTCGTAAGACCATGCAAATACGTCTTTGAATTCTTTTAATAAAGTTATTAGTTGCTCTTGTTCGACTGAGGATAAAGAAGAACCGATTTGAACATTTTGCGGGTTAGTTTTATTACCCAGATTTATTGACAAAGTTTCTTCAATTATTGGTTGGCCACACATTTCTTCTTCTCTTTTTATTAAAAGTTTTATTTCTTCAGGGATATCCCTGTCGAATTCAAAATTATCAGAAAGCGTATGAAATAAATCGAACAAAGCAGAGTTACCGAAAATCTTGTTCATTTCATTAAAAACAGAGGGAACTACAAACTCGATGGTAAAAGCTAAGAAAGGAGTACCAACAGATGTGCCCTTGATTATAGATTCTGACTCAAATTTGGACTCAGGATAGACAACCTGCGTATTACAAAACTCGAGGGTCCAGTTTTTCACTTCTTTTGCAGCCGCGTCAATGATGAGCTTGGTGCAATCTGCCGGTGCGCTGAAGCCCATCATGAAGCAGTCTGATTTTGTTATATGTAGTTGAACCATCTTCTCGTTGAACGGTAGTCCTAGATTGGTACCGTCGAGTTTGTCGGTCAATCTTCTTCCCGAACCTTCTTTTCTTCCTTCTCTTCTTCCACTGTTTCTTCCTCTTCTGTATCAGACAGCTGGTGGTTGAAAAAGATCTCCAACCCTAGAAGCTTTTGATTGGTTTCCTCGTCAACCCATGGCTATGAAAAATCGTAATATAGGAAATCTTCTCCTTCCTTGACGAAGTACCCGTTGAGCATCCAAGAATAATTGGCCTTTCGCCCCTTCTAGGCCCTTCCTCCAGATCTTCTTCCGTTGGCTCATACCCAAGACCAAAACAGTGTGAAGTCAGCGATACCTGAATAGGTTCCGGGATTCCTTGTAGTTTATGTCTCAATCCTATACCCGGGAAGAAGGATATTTTCCTCATCATTGTTACCGCTCGTGGGTTGACATACCTTTCTTCTTCATTCATCAGCATCTAAACAGCCTGTTCTTCATTAAATTGAAAACCACTGAGTAAAACATCATCTTCACTATGCTGAACTTCTAACAAAGTTGTGCCCTCTCCTCCTCTCGAGGGGTGAATGCTGTCTTCTCCGTGGATAGTCAAAACTGCCCCATTCTTTATCAATTTTAGTTTTTGGGGAATGGTAGATGGTACCGCCTAGACATTTGGGTCATGCAGCCATGGCCTACCCAGCAGAAGATTGAAGGAGGCCAGCACGTCTAGCACGTGAAACTCAACTGACGTCTCCAGAGGTCCTACTGAAATGGCAAATGATACCGGTCCTAGTACATCCCTTCTTATGTTGTCATAGGCTCGCACCCCTTGATTGCAGGGAGTGAACTGGTGTGGCCTCATCCCTAAACAGACGACTGTTCTCAATGGGCAAACGTTCAAGGCAGACCCATTATCAATGAGGGTTACCGGGACCCATTTTTCTAGGCACTTGACGGTGATGTGAAGCGGCTCGTTGTGACTTTTTTCTTTAGTGGGAAAAACCTTATCAGAAAAGGAAATGACTTTTGGTTCGACGGCCGGAAGAATAAGCCCAATGAGCTGCTCGGGGGTTGCATCTATCGGGACACTGGCCTTGTTTAACACCCTTAAAATAGCTTACCTGTGCTTATGTGAAGCCATCAATAAGCCCCAGATACTGATGTTGGCTTGCGTCTTTTTCAACTGTCTCAATACAACATCCTCCTCCTCCTTCTGCACTGTCTCTTTCCCTTTTCCACTTGGTTGTCCTTTCTCTAGCTGAGCTGGCTTAAAATGTCGTCCACTTCTAGTTAGGTGTTCCACGCTGTTTTCGGGATCCCATAACCCTGGCATCACATTATCAGTCTGTCTCACTTTGTTTACATGCCGAGGGCTTTCAAACGCCCACAAATCACTTAAGTCACTAACGGCTATCCTTTTCCTTCTTTCCTCATCATCTTCAATAGCCCATGTATTATTAATTTCCTCCCAGATGTCTTCTTCAATAAAATTCACTAGCTGTTCCCGAGCAGCCCAAAAATTAGTCCATTCTACTCCATTTGATTTCAACACGATTCTTACCAGCCAGTAGGACTGCATTTCATTGACGTACACTTTCTCCTAAAAAAGTTGAGGGAGGGTGAATCCATCAAGCACCTGGCCAAACCCATAAAGTCGATTCGGGTAATCCAATGGCCAATCATCTTCTTCATTGCGCTCCTCCTCTTTTTATAGACTTGGATTAGCGGTCGATACCATTCCCAAACATTGTCATTCCATTCTTTCATCCCGTCTCAGCTGCCTCTAATCATCATGAACGAGCATGCTGTCTGATCCTCAATTATTGAAACATGAGGGAGTGGTAGGTGCGCTGAACAGATGTGCTGACTTGTGTCCTCTAATTCTCCCAGAGACAAGTAATTTACCCCAGCCTGCTTGGCATGATTCGGTAGTGGGTTGGTAGTGACATTCGATTTTGGAGTGACAGATGGTGGTGGGATCACCTTGTTGTCAATGAGATTTTGGATCTCGTATCGAAGTCTCAAATACTTGTCAGTTAGGTGCCCATGACCTTGGTAGTAGGCGCAGTATTCGGAAACATTAAACCTTAGCGGTAGGGGGTCAAGAACAGGCATGAGGTCCAATGGCTTGATAAGCCCCTTCTCGACGAGTCGACTCAGGGCGGTGGATAATGGAATGTTGAGGGGGGTGAAGATCCTCCTCGGCTTTTGTTGCTGATGGCTACTATCTGATTGTTGGGCGTTATTGGACTGCAGGGCGAAAGAAGATGGATTCAGCAAGTTTACCTCGCTTAAGCGAGACACGAGGTTGGTTGCAGCGAATTGATTTTGGTTGGTTGCGGGGAAAGCCCTTCTGGGTGGTTTATGACTGGGTTCTATTTTCTCGATGTCACCAGATTGGATAGCATTCTCAATTTGTACCCCAGTGTCGAACAACTGCTCAAAGGTAAAAAGCGGCTACGTGATGAGGTAGCGCTTTAGCGGAGACTGCAGATTCTTAACCACAATTCTCACCTGCTCTTTCTCAGTGGGTCTATTTGTCATTTTAGCAGCCTTACCCCTTCATCGAGTCAGGAAGTCAACGAAAGATTCTCTATTTTCCTGTCAGGTCGTCTCGAGCTCTCAGGTAGTTACATCCAGTTGGACATTGTAACTATATTGGCTGATAAAAGCTATTGCTATGTCTTCCTAAGTTCTGGTTTTAGCTACATCAAGGGAGAGAAACCATTTTTGGGCTGCCCCAGAAAGAGATCGGTGAAAGAGATGAGCCTTCAGTTGGTCATCAATCCCCATTGGCGACAAGGTACCAACATACATTCGGAGATGAATTCTAGGATCTCCAATTCCGTCAAATTTTTTCATGTCTGACATTTTGAACTTTTTCTGTAATTTAGCATTTAGGAACAAGCAGAGTCCCCCTACATCGAGCATATATTCCTCAACTCCCTTGGATTTTATGAGAACCTTTTCCATCCTGTCGATCTTCTCAATCAGTGCAGATTCTCTAGACTGTGTAATGTTTTCCTCCTCAACTATCACCTGACGAGGGTTCCGTGGGGGTGGTGGAACAACTTACGGTGTATCGGGGACTTGGTTGTCATCCCAAAAGTCTTCGGTATTTTCATTCGTCTCATCTGGCTGTCCATTCGCAATAAGGATACGGGCCTGAATTGTCTAAATTTGTGCCTAATATTGTACTTGAGCCTGGGTCTGTTGCTCCATGGCTCTCTGTATATTAGTAATCGCCCTCATTAGGGCTGCCAAATTCACCTCATTTTTTGCCATTTCAGTTGATCGTTCAGAAACCCTACAGAGTCTACCTGTCACTGATCTTTTCCGAACACGTGTTGACTGTACTTTTTTTGGCCCAATGGTAAGCTCAAAGAGAACACCTGGATCCTAAAAGCAGAGTAACTAGTATCAGACTCTTTTCGGGCGAACATTCTAACAACAGGTAGCAAATATCTCGGATTCCCAAAATAGTAAATTATGAGCAGATAAACTTGAAGACTGAAACAATGCCCCTGTTGGGCTCGTGCCGGTGGTTATAACAGGATAATTCGAAAACTAAAAAGACAGTTAAGAAGGGAAATCAACTAAATTCTAGAGGAAAAGCTCATCTAAGACGAGGAAATGGATAGCACATCGGCAGGAAAACAGAGCTACGTTGATCGGACTGGTTCGACCTAAAAAAATTCTAAGAAAAAATGAGCAGTATGACGGTAGGAAAATAACTCTCACGGGTATGACAAGGGTTTGAAAGAAACGTGTCTATGTCAGAAAAAAAGGGGGGGAACCAATTACCCGGGAAGATCCCGGAGGGGAAAGAAACCTCCCTAGAAGTATTAAAATGAAACACGGGCATGACCCCTGATAGAAAACTACGGTAAGAAAAATCGAATGTGGTAAAAAAACATAGAACCCGGGTAAAAATCCGAAGGAAAAGTTAGCCTAAGCTAAGGATAACAGAAAACCCGGGTCGAACTCGGAGAAAGAACTAGCCTAAACTTGATCAAGACAATCCTAACAATATACAAACAAAACATACAATGAAGAAAAATACATAATCCTACTAGGGTTGGTAACAACTAATTGGGGGGGGTTCTAAGTTCATTATATGCAAAAGGCTAGTTTTAGTCAATCGAACAGGGTACCTTCTGAATAGAGCCGGGTATATACCTCCCATGTAGAACATGGTCAAACAGTACGCTCAAACTTTTTTACTGCACCTATGATAGCGTACAGTCAGTAAGGGTTGCCCGTCTTCCCAATAATCGCCGAAACGGATTAACGTTTAGGACACTAGGTCGACCAGGCAAGGGGGTTTGGAGAATAATGCATATGCATGTGAAAATACAAATGAGGAATTTTATTAAGAACTAATGATATTTTCAAGTCTAACCCTCTTATTTTGATTTCATAAACCACCATCTCCAGCAGAGTCGCCAAAAAATACTGTGGCGTTGGGATTTAGTGGTCATTTTGAAAAAAGTTCAAAAATAAAAAATTCAAAAAATGTTTAAAAAATCTTTTAACACCTTGAAAACTAAATTTTAAAAATTCTTTTTTGCTGAAAATAGAGTCGCCACTTAGTTTTTGAGAAAAACTAAGAAAAACAAAAAAAAATGCTACCGATCTTTAAAATGTTAATCAGAGAAAGAAGGTTCGAGGGCTAAGGTATGAATCGAAAAAGATGTTGGCACCCTGTTCGCCCAACCGTAAGGTTGGCCTCTACTAATCATCATTGGTTCTTTATTATGATTTTCTCAAATGCATGTAAATAAAAAAATGGAGGTAAAGATAGAACATCCAAAATCAAATATGAAAAATACATAACATATGTACATAGCATTCCAAATCAAAGTAAATAAAATGGTAAAATCCTAAGTATTATGGCATGTAATTTGTAACTAAAAAATACATGGTACACATACTCATATACAATATTGTTTAAACAACCTAAACTAGCATGATTTGGTTAAAAAAATATGCCAAAGTTATTAAAATTACCTAAAGCATGAATTGTAAACAAATTAAGCTGAACTATTCTAAACACAATTTTAAAGAAATTAACTAAAGCATGCATATTATCAAAACAAATTAGGTCAACATTAACATGATGAATTAAAATAAAAAATGCATAAAAAAGGAAAATGCTACATTAAAAGAAAGCCTATTTAACAAAAAAATTTAAAATAAGAGTTTTATAACAAAAGAGAATTTAAAAATTTAAAAGAAAAGAAAAAAATTTGACAAAATATGAATGGTAGAAATCACTATTAAGAAGAAAATCTAACTATTTATATAAAAGATGAAAATAAGAAGAATAAAAAGAACATTAAAAGATATTTTTATGATTTTGTGCCTTTTGTAGTTAATAGAAGAAAAAAAAAGAAAAATATTACAGAAAAAATGTTAAGAAAATTTAGTTATTAACATTTTACATTTTAAAAGAGAATAAAAGAGAAGAAAATAGAAGAAATAGAAAGAATAATTGAGTATTTTTAAAAGGAAAAATTATGAACTACTTAAAGAAAAAAATTAACTTAAATGCTTTTTTGTGATTTTTTTTGTTTTAGCAAAATAAAAGAAAAGTTCCATAAAAAAGAAAATAAGACTATAAAAATAAAAAATAAAAATAAAAAAATGAAAATAAAAAATAGATTTCTATAAGAAAAATGAATATTAATATTACAAGAAAAGAAATGTTAAATGAAACTTTGTAAGGAAATTAAAACTAATACTAAAAAAAAATAAAATAATAGAAATGAAAATTACACTAATAAAATGAAGAGAATAAAAGCTAAAAAAAGAAAAATAAAATTAAAATAACATCTAATATCAAAAGAACATTTAGGTTGGTGTTAGCACAAGAACATTATGCTAAAATTAAAAGAAGAAAAAAAATGCTAGAATATTAAATTAATGTAAAAGGAAAGAAAAAGAAATAGAGTAAAATACTAGAATTTAAATGGATGTAATATTGACTATTACAACTATTTTTATGTAAGTGCATTGGATTGTAACAATTGACAGCATTGATGAGTTGTAATTGTCAAAAATATTAGCACTATTGTGAGACCTTGTACCGTTTTTTTTTTATTTATATGCATATTCCGTGTTTTTAGTCACACTTTAGTATTTTTTGCTTTAATATGCATATATGTGTTTCGATGCCTGTTTTGGTTAATCTGAGCATGCGGGGTTGCTTCCTGGGATTGTAGGGAGTTTCTGTGCGAATTTTAAAAATTTTAAAAAAAAAGATATTTTGGAGGCCTATAAATATCTGGAGTTAGATATTTTCAAAAAATATTTCCAAAACTTAACTCTTAAGTTTCCTCCATTTTCTTTCTGCCTTCTCTCTAACTTCTTGGGGGCCCGGGGCTCGATTTGCAACGATTCAACAGCGGATCCTTTATATTGGCATCGTGGTCTATGCATCCATCCCGTCAGATTTTGATTTCGGCGGAGCTCAGATTTGCACGTAGATCGAGGCATCGAGTTTTTGACTCAATGAGGTAAGATCTCAAATTCTACTGCTGTATAAGGGTTGTATATGTAATTTTATGTGTTTTCACCGTGTAAATTGCTTGGAAATCATCTTTGTTTAAAAGTTAGGATTTTTGGTTTTAAAACTATTTTTCGGCGTTTCGGTTGGATGAAATCAGGTGTTGGATGTTTCTTTTGAGATTTTATGATAGTCCTAAGCTAGGGTATGCTTGTGGATATCAAAAACAGGAGTTTAGAGGCTTGATTTGAGGTTTGAAAACCCAAAACCGTAGCACAAAAACCATTTTCTGGGCTGATCAGTCGACTGGATCTTGGCTGAAGGGAGGTCAATCGATTGACAAGCCACTGTTTTGAAACTTTGCCTTTTCCAGAGGCTTTTTAGCCTACTGGTGGGAGGGGCCAGTCGACTGATGTGTTGAGTTGGTGTTTTGGTGGTTTTTTTGGTGGTTTTTGGGAATGTGATTGGGTTCCTTTGGAAGAAAAGGTTTGATGTTTGGGAGAAACGTGTTTATTGGAGGTTTGGAGCTAACCCTTGGGGTTGAGTCTCGCTTTCTAAAACGTTTTCATAAAATGTGTATGTTTTTACATGTTTTGATTTGATCTCCATGGTTTCATGGATTGGATCTCTTACTTATACATGTGTTGTACAATTACTTCGGGGGAAAACATTTTGAAAATATTTTGTTTTGTTCTCCTTGTGATGGATGGATCTATTTACATGTATATTGTACCGGTTTGAAAAATATTTTTAGAAGAATATCTAAATATATCAGGATGACGTGTATTTGGCACGAGTTGCTCTCGGTGTAAGTCCAAAAACATGCACAGCGTAGGTACTCAGGTCCTTCGGGTTAGTCCGCGTAAATTGAGACGGATGGGCGCCCAGCTCCCTCGGGGTCGTACCCGTAAATTGAGTGGTTCGTCGTGGTGCTCCGTATAGAACTTGTGTGTATCTAACCGGTCCCATGATGTATAGGGATTAGATACTAGACAGGAGTCTATAGTTGTTACCTCTTTCCCCTTGTGATAGAGTCAGTACATAGGATCATACTCTTCTTATTCCGCGATGGTACATTCCGTGAGGAAAACGATGTTTTGATTACTGTTTTTCCTTAACTGTAGTGGTTTATTTTCATTTGTTGCAATATCTGGTTTGAAGGATGAAAACATGATTTTATGAAATAAAACTGTTTTGTGAGACTTGTGTAATCTGATGGGAAAACTTGAGGATTTCAGATGGAAAACCTGTTTTGGTTCTGTGGTTGAGTTTGCTCCCACCATATGATTGCATATTCCTGCTTTACAGCTTATTATCTGTTTCTATTAGGCTTCGGCTCACGGGTGGGAATTTTCTGTAAAATCATTTTCAGGTGATGATGTGGATGAGGAGTGGCTTGGTGGTACCCGTGGTAGTGGAAGACATTTGTAGTTTTCCTTTTTGGTATGCCTATTCCCGAAGATAGGTTTTGTACGCTATAAGGCGATATTTTGTACGCATGTTGAACTGTTGTCTTTTATTTATGAAAGCTACACTTTGTTAGGTGTTCTATTGGTTTCAACATACGGATTTCAATGTATTAAAACCTATATTTTCATATAAAATGGATGTTTGGTGGATTTTCACGTGACCTTAGGTTTTGGAACATGACAACTTGGTATCAAATCTTTGAGTTCGAATACTTAAGAGCCATGGGAAAATGGGGTTTATCACCTGGTGAGGTTGATTGTGTATACTTGCTTGCATGTGTTTGAACGCTGGTTTATAACATGTTAATAGCTTTCTGAGCATGATAATTGTGTATATGTGGGTATAGAGGTTGAATCTCAAGATTGATGAGTCTTGCCTTCGGGCATTTGGTTTAACATGTCTTGAAGCCAAGTTAGAAGCGCGTTTGGCCGACGTGTATTTTAGCAAGGAATCTGAATACGTTATCTAAATTGACGAGTCTGTCTTGTTAGTTCTCCTCAGTATGTGAGACGTGTTTGCATAATCTTATGTGGCTATGTGATAGTATGATTATGTGTTTATGTTACATAGTAGCATGTTGTAGGGAAGCTTATCCTGTTTATATTGCTTCCTATAGAATTATGTCCACGCGGGGAGTGCGGGGTTGTGGCCGGGGCCGTGGCCGAGGACGTGCTTATGTTCAAGTTCTGGAGGAAGAGAACATTCCTGCCCCACAGGAATAAGTGGGTGGTACTGATGTTGGCGGCGCTGATGTCGTCCATGAGATGTTAACCACTATGCGAGCGATGGCTGAAGCTACCAGGGCTAGTGTGCAGGTTCTTGACCTAAGGGCTTCTGTGGCCATGCGAGAGTTTCGGCGGTTGGATCCTCCGACCTTTTCTGGGGAGCCAGACCCCAAGGTGGCTACTGAGTGGTTAGAAGTGACCACTTCTATCTTTGATACTCTGGATATTGAGGAGGATTTTTTGTGTATAAAGTTGGCAGCGTTCCAACTGCGGGAAGATGCTAGAGAGTGGTGGAAGTTCACCAAGACCACTGTGGATGAGACGTGGGCTGCTTTCACGAGAGTCTTCTTGGAGAAGTATTTTCCGAGGTCTTCGAGGGATACTTACCGAGAGGAGTTCCTCTCCCTTGTTCAGGGGAATTTGTCTGTGGTCCAGTATGAGGCCAAGTTCGTGAATCTTTCGCAGTTCGCACCTGAGATGGTATCTTCAGAGGAGTTGCGCACTCAGAGATTTGAAAGGGGACTACAACCTGCTATCAAGGATAGGGTTGCAGCTCTGGATGTAGAGGTGTACATTAAGCTGGTGGAATCTGCTATCCGGGTCGAGAACTCATTGGTAGATAGCCGCAGGATTAGATAGAGCGGGAGTCAGCAGGGCAGTGGAGATACACAGTTTTAGGGGCGCAGGAACAAGCGCCAGAGGTCATCTGGACCTAGTTCCCATTTTGCAGGATCGTCCCAGCCGCAGTCGTCTACACCTACACTTTCAGTGGCCTCGACAGGAAGGCCAGAGCAGAGAGGATTGATCTGTTATCGCTGTAGACAGCTGGGACATCGTTTAGTTGAGTGCCAGTAGAAGGGCCAGGCTCAGAGTTCAGCGCCCGTCCAGTCACAGGCGAGAGACCCACCTATCTGTTTTGGGTGTGGTCATCCTGGGCATATCCGCAGACATTGTCCCAGAGAGGGGAATGTTAAGAGTGCGACAGGAGCGTCTATTCCTTCATATATACAGAGGCGATAGGCTCCGCAGCTACCTAGGGCTCAGACGT
Source organism: Heliamphora pulchella (assembly GCA_032270985.1). Classification (NCBI taxonomy): domain Eukaryota; kingdom Viridiplantae; phylum Streptophyta; class Magnoliopsida; order Ericales; family Sarraceniaceae; genus Heliamphora; species Heliamphora pulchella. Next base: position 12,874 of record JAULJZ010150508.1, on the reverse strand, counting down.
CTAGGTTCGCAAAAGGAGGTACTTCAGCGCAGTCGGTGAGGTAGCCATCGACTCAGAGTTATGGTGGACAGACCAAACTGCCGCAGGCCAGGGCTCATGTTCTTGTGGATCGCAGTGCTTCCAAAGCACCAGTGGTGTCTGATGCTGTTGTTACATCAGCTATGATCAGAGGTACTCTTCTAGTCTTTAGACCATGGGCCAGTGTTCTCATCGACACAGGAGCATCACATTCATTTATATTATCTACATTTGTATCTGCTTTGGGGTTGGAAATGGACTAGTTGGGTAGCACCTTGTATGTGGAGACCCCAGTTAGTGGGAGTGTGAAGATGAGCCTTGTCTGTAGATCCTGTGTGCTGGAGGTCGCCGGTCGTTGTTTAGAGTTTGATTTTATCATTGTAGACATGACCACGTTTGTTGTCATCATAAGGATGGACTGGTTGACTACCTATCATGCCTTTATAGATTGTGAGCGACGGAGAGTGTCTATCTATACGCCAGAGGGTGACTGCTTTTACTTTGTGGGTGATCGGGATGAGAGCTTGATGTCTATGCCCGGTGCCACTCGGGTTCGAGAAGATTTGAGTTTCCTCTTTTCTGCACTCAGGTTAGATGAGCCGGTTGGGATTTGGGGAGTGTTACCCCCTGTGGTGTGCGACTATCCGGATGTCTTCTCAGACGATCTATTTGAGTGGCCACCGAGCCGAGATGTGGAGTTCTCCATTGATCTTGTTCCGGGAGCTGCTCGCATCTCTATGCCATCGTATCGTTTTGCACCGACTGAGTTGCAAGAACTCAAGGTGCAGTTGTAGGAGTTGCTAGATAAGGGATTTGTGTGGCCCAGTACATCGCCGTGGGGAGCCCCAACCCTCTTTGTAAAGAAGAAAGAAGGTTCGTTGAGGTTGTATATAGACTATAGGAAGTTAAACCAGGTGACGGTGAAGAACAGGTATCCGATGCTGAGGAATGACGATTTGTTTGATCAGTTGAGGGGGTCCCGTTGCTTTTCAAAGATTGACTTGAGTCAGGGTATCATCAGCTGAGGATCAGGGACGAGGACATAGCGAAGACCACTTTCCGGACTCACTATGGTCACTGCGAGTTTCTCGTTATGCCATTCGGTCGGACGAATGCGCCTGTTACATTTATGGGTCTGATGAACTGTATCTTCCACCCTTATTTGGATAGTTTCGTAGTTATGTTCGTGGATGACATTCTAGTTTATTCGCCCACGAGAGAGATGCATGAGGAGCATTTGCATGTCATTTTGCAGCTTCTGAGAGAACATCATTTGTATGTAAAGTTCAAGAAGTGCGAGAGACCGCTATGTGTTGGACAGAGGTGGGAGAGATCGCTGTTTTGGGACCCGACTTGGTGCGACAAACGACAGAGGTGATCAAAGTGATTCGTCAGCAATTGGTGGCAGCTTAGAGCCGCCAGGAGAGTTATGCTGATCGGAGGAGGAGACCGTTAGAGTTTGCCGTGGGAGACCATGTGTTTCTAAAGGTCTCGCCACGCAGAGGGTTAATGAGATTTGGTCGTAGCGGGAAGCTATCACCATGTTTTATCAGACCGTTTGAGATCCTGGAAAGGATTGGAGTGGTAGCATACCGTTTGGCTTTGCCGCCTCAGTTAGCATCTGTGCACAACGTCTTTCACATTTCCATGCTTCGGAGGTACAAGCCGGATTCGTCTCATGTGTTAGATTGGACTGAGTTGCGAGTTGATGAGGATGTGATGTATGAGGAGCGTCCCGTGAGGATTCTGAATACGAAGGAACATGTGTTGCGGGGGAGAACGATCGCCTATGTCAAAGTTTAGTGGCTTCATCACGGGGTTGAGGAAGCGACTTGGGAGCTTGAGTCTGGGGTTCGTGAGAGATACAAGGAGTTGTTTATCTCGTGACCTCATAGCGAATTTCGGGGGCGAAATTCTTTAAGGGGGGAGAGTTATGAGACCCTGTACCGTTTCTTTTTGATTTATATGCATATTCTGTGTTTTTAGTCACGCTTTAGCGTTTTTGCTTTAATATGCATATATGTGTTTCGATGCCTGTTTTGGTTAATCTGAGCATGCGGAGTTGCTTCCCGGGATTGCAGGGAGTTTCTGTGCGAATTTTAAAAATTAAAAAAAAAAGATATTTTAGAGGCCTATAAATATCTGGAGTTAGATATTTTCAAAAGATATTTTCAAAACATGACTCCTAAGTTTCCTCCATTTTCTCTCTGCCTTCTCTCTAACTTCTCGGGGGCCCGGGGCTCGATTTTCAACAATCCAACAGCAGATCCTTGATATTGGCATCGTGGTTTACGCATTCATCCGGTCAGATTTTGATTTCGGTGGAGCTCAAATTTGCACGTAGATCGAGGCATTGAGTTTTTGACCCAACGAGGTAAGATCTTAGATTCTACTGCTGTATAAGGGTTGTATATGTAATCTTATGTGTTTTCACCGTGTAAATCGCTTGGAAATCATCTTTGTTTCAAAGTTAGGATTTTTGGTTTTAAAACTCTTTTTCGGCGTTTCGGTTGGATGAAATCGGGTGTTGGATGTTTCTTTTGAGGTTTTATGATAGTCCTAAGCTAGGGTATGCTTGTGGATATCAAAAACAGGAGTTTGGAGGCTTGATTTGAGGTTTGAAAACCCAAAACTGTAGCACAAAAACCATTTTCTAGGCTGATCAGTCGACTAGATCTTGAGATCAGCCGACTGGATCTGGGCTGGAGGGAGGTCAGTTGACTGGACCTCTGGGTCAGTCGACTGACGAGCCACTATTTTGAAACTTTGCCTTTTCTAGAGGCTTTTCAGTCGACTGGTGGGAGGGGCCAATCGACTGATGTGCTGAGTTGGTGTTTTGGTGATTTTTTTAGAGGTTTTTGGGAATGTAATTGGGTTCCTTTGGATGAAAAGGTTTGATGTTTGGGAGAAACGTGTTTATTGGAGGTTTGGAGCTAACCCTTGGGGTTGAGTCTCACTTTCTAAAATATTTTCACAAAATGTGAATGTTTTTACATGTTTTGGTTTGATCTCCATGGTTTCATAGATTGGATCTCTTACTTATACATGTGTTGTATAATTGCTTCGGGGGAAAACATTTTGAAAATGTTTTGTTTTGATCTCCTGGTGATGGATGGATCTATATACATGTATATTGTACTGATTTGAGAAATATTTTTAGAAGATTATCTAGATGTACCGGGATGACGTGCATTTGGCACGAGTTGCCCTCGGTGTAAGTTCGAAAACGTGCGCAGCATAGGTACTCAGGTCCTTCGGGTTAGTCCCCGTAAATTGAGGCGGATGGGTGCTCAGCTCCCTCGGGGTCGTACCCGTAAATTGAGTGGTTCGTCGTGGTGCTCCGTATAGAACTTGTGTGTATCTAACCGGTTCCATGATGTATGGGGATTAGATACTGGATAAGGGTCTATAGTTGTTACCTCTGTCCCCTTGTGATAGAGTCGGTACATAGGATCATACTCTTCTTATTCCGCGATGGTACATTCCACGAGGGAAACGATGTTTTGATTACTATTTTTTTTAACTGCAGTGGTTTATTTGCATTTGTTGCAATACTTAGTTTGAAGGATGAAAACATGATTTTATGAAATAAAACTGTTTTGGGAGACTTGTGTAGTCTAATGGGAAAACTTGAGGGTTTTGGATGGAAAACCTGTTTTGGTTCTGTGGTTGAGTTCGCTCCCACTATATGATTGCATATTCTTGCTTTACAGCTTATTATCTGTTTCTATTGGGCTTCAGCTCACGGGTGGAAATTTTCTGTAAAACCATTTTTAGGTGATGATGTGGATGAGGAGTAGCTTGGTGGTGCCCGTGGTGGCGGAAGACTTTTGTAGTTTTTCTTTTTGGTATGCATGTTCTTGAAAGAAGGTTTTGTATGCCATAAGGCGATATATTGTACGCATTTTGAACTATTATATTTTATTTAGGAGAGATACACCTTGTTGGGTGTTCTATTGGTTTCAACAGGCAGATTTCAATGTATGAAAACCTATATTTTCATATAAAATGGATGTTTGGTAGATTTTCACGTGACCCCGGGTTTTGGGGCGTGACAACTATTTAATGATTTAACAATTTATAATAAGTTTAAAATGTGAGTAAGTAAACTAAAAAAACAAGTAAACTACGTAAGCTAAAACATGAAGTAAAACAAGAATATAATTGGAACGAATATGTGAAAATTAACCCGATCACTCCAAAAGAGAGAAGATAGAGCTAGAAGGACCGGAAATCCAAGCAGAATACCTGGATTGCTAAGGAATCCTGAAGTCGGGGGATGTGGGTAAGCAATTTGATCCTCGGGCGATGATACAAGCTAGGATTTGGGACTATCGGAGGCTCGGATCTCTGTATTTCGGCAGGGCTTTAGCGTCGGAGCTCGGAATTACTCGGCGACTTGGCAGAGCTTTTCTCACTAAACCTCTATATAATTTTTTGTTTTTGAAAACGTACCAGAGGTACGGTATTTATAGAGTTCTTCAACTATTTAGATGTTGCCACGTTCTAAGGCATATCAGGCCATTTGGAGTTGGCGGCCACCACAATGTGAGTTGGCGGTCGCCATGTTTAAATTGGCAGTCGCCATGTTAAAAAAGGTTCCACAAGGTTCTATTGGCAGTCGCCATAATGAACATGGCGGTCGCCACTTCTGGCAATGACTTGGGCAACAAGTTATCAATGGTTTGGTACAACTTCATTGGTTTTGAAGGTTTCTGATGGTTTTTAATGGTCGGGTTCAATTACCGAGCTTGGATCACTTCCCGAGGATCGAATTGAGACACCATTCTAACCGTTTTCGTCATCGGATTCACCTAAGATTAGGCGGGTCAAATTGGGGTGTCTACATTTGATTCAATTTTCGGTAGTTAATACACAATCGCAAGGACCCATCCTTCTTGTTAGCAAAAAGAGCTGGAGCTCCCCATGGCGACGTACTCGAACGTACAAACCCCTTATCAAGTAACTCCTGAAGCTATACCTTGAGTTCTCGTAACTCTGCCGGTGCAAAGCTATAAGATGGCATAGAAATGGGAGTAGCTTCTAGAACTAAATCAATGGAAAACTCCAGCTCACGGCTCGGTGGAAACTCAAACAGATCGTTAGGAAAGACATCTAGATAGTCACAAATCACAGGGGGTAACTCCCCTCGAACCCCAACCGTATCATCCAACATGAGAGTAGGAAAGAGGAAACCTAGGTTTCCCTGGTTCCTTCCAATGCTTGGCATGGACACTAAACTCTCGTCCTGATCACCCACGAAACAAAAGAAATCACCCTCCGGCGCACAAATCAATACCCTCCGTCGATCACAATCTATAAAGGCATGATAGGTGGTTAGCCAGTTCATCCGTAGGATGACATCAAACGTGGTCATGTCTAGAATGATGAAATCAAACTTTAAACAACGACCGGCGACCCCTAACTCGTAGGATCGATAAATTCTACTCAACACCACTTTCCCACTGACTGGGGTCTCTACGCTCAATGCCCTACCCAACGAGTCTCTCTCCAACCCCAATGCAGATGCAAAAGCAGAGGAAATAAAGGAATGTGATGCTCCCGTGTCAATAAGAACACTAGCCTATAATCGATATACTAAGAGAGTACCTCTGATCATGGATGGAGTAGCTGCAGCATCGGGCACCACCAATGCTTTGGAAGAACTAAGATCGGCAAAAACATATGCTCTGTCCTGCGGTGCTCTAGCCTGTCCATTGTGACCCTGGGCCATCGACCGCCTCATGAACTATACTGAGGCACCCCTTTCGACAAACGTAGACGTCTGAGCCCTAGGTTGCTGACATGTCTATTGTCCCTGGGCAGATGAAAAAACTGGTGCCCCTACCATACTCTGAATGCTCCCTCCTCAAGGACAGTACCTAAGAATGTGCCCAGACTTACCGCACCCAAAACATATTGGTGGCTCTCTCCCCTATGACTGAACAAGCACTGAACTCTGAACTTGGCCCCTTAGCGAGCATTCCGTTGCACGATGCCCTGGAAATCTGCATCAATAACAAGTGAACTCTCTCTGCTTCGGCCTTCCCGTTGAGGACGCTGAAGGTGTAGGTGTAGAAAATTGAGGCTGATACAATCCCACAGGATGAGAACTCGAGCCAGATGACCTCTGGCGCTTTTTCCCGCGTCCCTGGAACTGTGCATCTCCACTGCCCTGCTGGCTCCTACTCTCCCTAACCCTATGGCTCTCTATCATTGCATTCCCTACTCGGATAGTAGCATCCACAACGTCAATGTAAACTCGAAAACCCAGTGCTGCAATTCTATCTTTGATTGAAGGTCGAAAACCCCTTTCAAACCTTTTGGTGCGCAACTTCTCCTTTGACACCATTTCAGATGCAAACCGCGACAAATTCGCGAACTTGGCCTCATACTGGACCACGGTAAGGTTCCCCTGAATAAGGGAGAGAAACTCCTCTCGATATGTGTCTCTTGAAGAATTCGAGAAGTACTTTTCTAAAAAGGCCCTAGTAAAAGCAGCCCACGTGCCCTCCACCGTGGTTTTAGCAAACTTTCACCACTCCCTTGCATCCTCCCGAAGTTGTAACGCTGCCAACTTAACACGCAATCCATCCTCCTCAAGCTCCAGGGTATTTAAGATCATTGTGGTTACTTCCAACCACTTATTAGTAACTTTGGGGTCTGGCTTCCCGAAAAAGGTTGGAGGATCCAACCGCTGAAATTCCCTCATTGCCACAAAGGACCTTGGCTCAGGAGCCCTCACTCCAGCCCTAGTTGCCTCAGCCATCGCTCTCATTATAGCAAGTATCTCATGTAGAATGTCAGCACCGCCCATTTGTTCTTACGGGGAACGAACATCCCCTCCTTCCGGAACCTGGACATAGGCACGTCCTCGGCCACGACCTCGCCCTCCTCGCGTGGACATACTCTATATGAAGGCAACATAACAATATAAACTTTCATGCAACATGTTACTACTAACATAAAAGACATAATCATGCTAATACATAACCACTATAGGTACCTTTAATGTGCACCCCAAAGGGACTTTATTGTTTTCTCATTTTTATGGTTTAATTTAGAAACCCATGTGAGCATATTGAAAATTTTGAGTAGATTTGTTTGACTTTGAAATATCCAATTGTTAAAGAGAAATTTGTGATGCTTCATTTATTTCAATATTCTTTAATAAGGAAGACTTATGATTGGTTTTATTCTTTACCACCAAAATCAATCAGAACATGGCAAGAGATACTTAATATCACGCCCTAAAATCCAAGATCACATGAAAAGCTCACCAAACCACCATTCATAAAAACAAAATAGGTTTTACATGTAAAATAATCAACCAAAAATACATCATTCGGAATTAAAAGAAGTACCTAAGGTGTATCTCTCAGAACAATATACGTACTTTTCCATACATGCATAATATATCTTCCCAAGGCTTACAAAACACACCTTCAGAAACAAGCAACACGTGTAGGAATACATGTTCTCATAATAAAAAGGAAAACTCTACAAAGTCTTCCGCCACTACGAGCAACACTAGATCAACTTCTCGTGATCATTAACATCTAAAAAAAGTTTTAACAAATCCTACTACGTGAGCCGAAGCCCAATAGAAGTAGACTATAAAGCAGTAAAGCAGGATATGCAATCACATAGCATAAAGTGACTCAACCAATGAACCTCAAAATTGTTTTACTTCATAAAATTCCAATTTTTTCATCAAACTTACACGAGTCTCAAAATGGTTTTCCATCCTCAAAACCAAACATTTTAGCAATGCAAATAACGTTTAACAGTTGAAGAAAAACAGTAGCCAAAATATTATTTTTTCACTCGGATCACACAGCCAAGAACAGGGTAACAACTATAGATTTCTGTCTATTACCCTAGATCTAAGCCACACAGACTTGCCATGTAATGACAAGTTCTATACGGAGTCACATTAACGCATGCACACACGCACATTTCCATATTCTGCCAACTCGTGGTTTGCAAACATAAGCACCAACGCCGGACGAGCATATAGACCCACGTTGCGTTACGATCAACCTGGCCACACAGGCCCCATGAAGTGACGAAACATTCTATACCTTAATATGACTAACTTCCTATCCTGGTTCACTAGTTGGCGGGCAGAAAAACCCAATCTGTGCAATTTTTCAGTCTCTCATCGGGGAGCAACTCGTGCCCAAACTTGCTCGTTCCTTAGATCCCAAAATTGGTCTTTTTTTATTATCAAATCAAAATACACACGCACGAGTCCAACTCAAAAGGTTCCTCTCTCCATACCCATAACACGTCACAACATGTAATAAACTAAGAAAAGCGCAAATATGCATTTTATTAGAACAAATATGGTTTATGCACAAAATACAACATTTAAAGCATTTTTAACCAGTAGAAAAGTGTATAACTACACGTAGCACCCTTTAAAGATAACATAGTCTAGGATCCTACGTTGGTGAGTTGAAACTCGACGCCTCGAAAATCAAATTTCGTCAAAATGAGATTTCGTCTGGATAGATGCGAAGCCTACAGCGTGGATAGAAAGGATCCACTAACTGATCGTCAAAAACTAAACCCGGGCCACCCAAAAGTCTAGAGAGAAGGTGAAGAAAAGAAAACTTAGGCAAGAAGAAAAGGTTTTGAAAATATCTAACATAAGGTTAATATTTATAGTCTCAGCCCCGTATAGGAACTCAGTCGACTGAACCCACCAAGTCAGTCGACTGAAAAGCTACTAGAAAACCCAAAAACTCATCACCACCTCGGTTCAATCAACTGAACCTCCAACCTCAGTCGACTGAACCACCACCCAGAACATACAGTCGACTGGATTTACCCCCTCAGTCGACTAAAATGCTACTGCCACCAACCAAACGCAACCGAAAATGTTTAAGGACAAACAACCTATCATACATATAACGATAAAAACACATATAACATGCTCTTCAACTATGAGAGAGCAAAAACTAACACGTCATGTATATATAACGAAAAAGAAACGAAATCGGGTCTCACACTAAAACAGTTGTTTAACAAATTTTTTCTCACCATATGAGACTCTTATTATTAAACAACAAATTGTGAATTTTGCTCAAACAGAATTTGAGTCTTTTACACATTGTTTGGAACGATTTCAATTTTAGTTTTTATCTTGCCCATGTCTTAACTATGAAACGTGGCGTCTTATTCAATTTTTTCACAAAGGCTTAAATTTTGAGACGCGTCGTTTTATGAAAATGATGTACACTGGTGGATTTTTAAATCAAACTCTCGACGAGGCTTGGACTTATCTTGAAAATTTATCTCAAAATTCCCAATTTGGGGATTCTAATAAAATGGTGAAATCAATTCTCATGCTTTAAAAATTGATACAACAAAGCCACTTCTAGAAATTGAAAATATTCAAGATTAATGTGATACATCAAATCAAAATACACACGCACGAGTCCAACTCAAAAGGTTCCTCTCGCCATACCCATAACACGTCACAACATGTAATAAACTAAGAAAAGCGCAAATATGCATTTTATTAGAACAAATATGGTT
>JAULJZ010150507.1:0-10012 GCA_032270985.1 Heliamphora pulchella | reverse complement strand
GTCTCATATCAGATCTGGTTCTTTTGATGTTAAAACAAGGGTAATATGGACCACAAAAAATATGAATTTTAAAAAAATGACTTGAAAGAAATGTAAACTTATGAATGGGATCTAACTCAAAAATATTTCTAAAAGTAGGACCTGACTCCAATTAACTCATTTTTTTGTTCCTTTGATATTGTGAGTTCTACATTTGTACTGCGAACTTAGACTAATAGTCTGAAGAATGAGGGTTGAACAATTTTTCATGTATGGTATTAATAATACCCGACCCCCTTAGTATTATGAGTAGTATCAAGATTCGAATTATCTTTCCTCATTACCTCAAAGTCAAAATTAACTTTACAACTCTTATCTTATTGTTTATTCCACTATAATGACTAAATACAAACCAAGCTTCTCACTATAGATACAATTTCTTTCACAATCGATCAGTATAAAAAAGTTACGTGGGACCTAACACCAAGGGGTTGGCCTCTTGGTCAAGGTTTGGACGAACTTGAGAAGTTACTCTTTCCAAGGTCTTAGATTTGAAATTTCGTATATACTATTAATTTTTTAGAGTTAGTCCATATAAAATTTAGCCTGAATTTTAATTGGGCTCTCACTAGTGAATAGTGTATTAGTACCCTAAGAATTAGTTGGTACACATAAGTTGATCCAAATATCTTAAAATTTTATATATGAATGTGTGTATGTGTAAGATTTTAATATTACTAATCTCTCATATTCTACCAACTTCACGTGGAATAACTAAAAAACCCAATGTTACACTAATAAGGAGTTGTTAGCTAGCACCCAATATTTGACCTTTTACCTTCTAATCAAAAGTCAACTGGTATTTGCCTAATTATTCAATGGCTCTTAGACCAACTCTGCATTGCAATTACTATAGACATGTTTTTAAAATAAAATAATATTTAGGTTTACTTTATAAGTCTACTTCACGTGCTTTTTTATATGACATAGTTAAAATTATTTGTTTGCCCTTTTAACTATAAAAAATTATTAGTTATTCAATTATACCACATAAGTAGGCATGTAAAATAGATCTAAATAGCATTACTCATTTTTAAATATTGGGTAGCACTACAATTTCCATTAATTATAATAAACAAAATCCCACCAACGAACTTGATATTTATCGTATTTAAGTTAGAACTCTTTAATCCAATTGGAAGGCGTTTGCATAATTTTTTTTTTTTTGAATCGGTAAATACTCACACACACGCACACAACTCCCACACATTACACTTAACAAAGTTTGAACTCTCAACATTTCATTTGAAAAATTAACACACATACTATTAAACCAAATGCCACTTGGTACTTTGCGTAGTTGGCAGTCACATTCCATCTAAAAACAAAATATAATAGCAATATGTTGAAAATGACTAAAAAGAAGATAAGAATGTAGTAAATTTTAAACCAAACCCAATATTTTCTACATCCAAATAGTTTCATTAATTCTTTCTTTTTCATCGTTCATTATGTAGTTATCAACTGCTAATGAAAACGTCAAGAGCTGTATACGTAATTTAGCACAAATTTGCCTATGTTCATAGAACACATACACTTTGACTATATTTGAATAGTGTTCATAAAAGAGAGTAGCTTTTTTTTCATAGATTTGTTCTCTTCTCTACTACACACTAATCTATTCTCTTCTCTACTACACACTTTTCATACTCTGGTAGCTTAGAATTTATAGAGGGAGAGAGGTAGAAAAAACAAACAAAAGTTTTACAAAATCTCATGAGGTGGGCTGACAGGCGTCGAAATTTCCTTCAGCGCTAAAATCTCATAAAGATAAAAAATTTGCTTGTGGGGCCTACCTATTAAATATGTGTCTGACTCCATATTACTATAACATGCAAATCAACAATATATTGTTAAGAGTTTGACTCTCTTCTTTTGAAATTAATTATTTTATGTTTAAATCATAGGCTTTGATTGTTTTAAGAAATTAAGGAGAGAAAATTGAACTAATAAATAAGGTTAGCCATCAAATTTTTTTGTCCCTTTAATATTGTGAGTTCTATATTTGTATTGCGAACTTAGACTAATAATCTGATAAATTAGGGTTTAATAATTTTTCATCCATGGTATTAATAATACCAGACCCCCTTAGTATTATAATTAGTATCAAGATTCGGATTATTTTTCCTCATTACCGCAAAGTCAAAATTAACTTTAATTACAACTCTTATCTTATTATTTATCCCAATATAACGACTAAATACGAATCGAATTTCTCACTATATATATAATTTCATTCACAATTTATTGGTATTAAAAAAGATACGTAGGACCTAACCCCAAAGGGTTGGCCTCTTGGTCAAGGTTTAGACAAACTTGAGAAGTTGCTCTCTCCAACATTTTAAATTTGAAATATTGTACGTGCTATCAATTTTTTAGAGTTAGTCTATATAAGGTTTAATCTCGATTTTAATTGAACTCACTAGTGTGGGTTAGTACCCCAAGAATTAGTTGGTGTACATAAGCTGGTCCAAACATTTTGAAATTTTATATATATGTGTGTGTGTATTTATATGTGTAGAACTCCAATACTAATAAAAATATTCTACCAGATTTATGCGAATAACTAAAAAACCCAATGTTACACTAATAAGGAGTTGTTAACTAGCACCATATATTTGATCTTTTACCTTTAAATCAAAAGTCAATCTGGAATTTGCCTAATTATTAAATGGCTCTTATACCGACTCTGCATTGCAATTCATTACTATAGACATGTCTTTAAAATAAAATGATATTTAGGCTTACTTTACAAGCCTACTTCACATGCTTACTTATGTAAAATAATTAAAATTACTTATTTGTCTCTTTAATAATAGAAAATTATTGATTATTCAACTATGTCACATAAGTAGGTATGTAAATAGACCTAAATAGTATTACTCGTCTTTAAATATTGAAAAGCACTGTAATTTCCATTAATTATAATAAACAAAATCTCACCAACTAACTTGATATTTATCGTATATATTTAAGTTCAAACTCTTTAATCCAATTGGAAGGCATTTGTGTAGTTTTTTTTTTTTATCGGTAAATATTCACACACACGCACACAACTTTCACATATTGCGCTTATTAATGTTTGAACTCTCAATATTCCATTTGAAAAGCTAATACATATACCATTAGGACAAAGATCACTTGGCGCATTTGCGTCGTTGGCAGTCTCTTTCCATCTGGAAACAAAATATAGGAGCAATATGTTGAAAATGACTGAAAAGAAGACAAAATTGAAGAAAATTTTAAACCAAACCCAACATTTTCTACATCCAAATAGTTTCATTAATTCTTACTTTTTCATAGTTTATTCTAAAGTTGTCAACTGCGAGTGAAATTTCAAGAGCTGTATAATTTAGTATAGCAGCATCTTTCAACTTTTATTTCTTTGTTGACCTAACCCAACTACTAAGACTCTGTTTGGTTTAAATTTTTTTTTTTGAAGATTTTTTGTTTTAAAAATCTACTTGTTTGGTCTTCTACTGTAATTAATTAACTTTTTTCACATTTTTTTTGATCTATATTTTTACAAAAAAAAACTAAAAAGTCAAAAGTCTAAAAAAAACTAAGCCAAACACACACTAAACTAGGGCTTTCCTACTTTGTTTATAAAGAATTTTAAAACTCGGAACCAAAACATATACAATGATTATACAAAAACGCTATGGACCCATAAGTTTTACCCATAAAATTACCAATAAAGTAATGTGTGTGATTCAGATTCAAAGTTAGTATGATGTGAGACATATCCTAAATAAATCTTATTTATACACATCATTTTATGAGTGATTTTATGGATATCGTCCGTAGTATTGTTGATGATTATATAAACTATTTGCTTTCGAAAAAATAAAATTAATTAATTTATCAAGAAATTTATGAAGTCTTAGAAACACCAAAATACATATTACCTTTAAAATCCTGATAACAACTCCCCTAGCCACACTTCCTTGTCCGCCGAAAACCGCATTAGGCAACCACTCCGTTGGAAAATTACAATCTCACCCTCCTCACTTGTTTTCAAATTAAAACAGGTATTTTGTCATTTGACAAGATAAAAGCCTTCTCTTGATTTGTTGATGGACTTAATCGGTTTAGTTAAGCTAATTTTGAATCTAGAATGGACTTACTTTGTAGATTTGATCCGTTCATTTTAATGTTTCTAGTGTGTAAATCATTTACGTAAAAATAATAATAACTAGAGCGAATATTATTAAGTACTTGAATAAATCACATCTGTGTTCAAAAAAATAAATAAAGTTTAAATTTCACCGTTTATTTTTCTAACTGATTTGTTCATGTACTTCAATCAACTTAATTTTTACAGAGAGGATCTATACATTGGGAAGAAAATCAAGATAATCTACAACTGAAAACAATAATGCTACAAAGAACGAGATACCCAAAGATAAAGGTCACTTTCTCTTTGGTTCTCATCATGACTGGATAGTCATATTAGGCCATTTACGGGTTCAAGTTGATTTTAATATGATGATTTCAATTGTTCATTTTGTTGTTCTTAGTATGTAGATTATGTATGTAAAAAATTAAATTAATTGGATTACTTAAGTATCTGATAAAATTATATTTGTGTTAAAAGAAATGAACGGTGTCTAAATTTTATCATTTCCTTTTCTAATATTAATGTCATTTGTTTTGATAATTAATGATATCCGATCATTTAATTTTTTACAAAAATAATCTACACACTAAAAATAACAAAATAAACAATTTCGATCATTGCCATAAGTTGAACTTGTGTTCATAAACTTTCCAACACGATAGTCCAATCTTAAAAAAGGAGTATTGTCAAAAGTACAAGTAGGTCCACTATAATACATCCTATGAAACCTTGTCAATAAAATTTGATTCAAAGTAATCTGAAAAGAAGATAAATTATCGCTCAAAATTATATGGCAATTCATCTAGATCAAGAATTATTGTAAAAAATGAGTGTGCTTATTGCCACAACTCAAAAAATTGGAAGAAGAATTGTTCAAAGTTGAACAAATTGACAAAAGAACAAATCTTCCACAGCCAATATTGTCAATGATGGTAAAGATTTTGGCGTTGTCTGGATGAGTTCATTATTTGCTTGTCATTCTAACGAATGAATTTTTGACTCTAGACGATCTTATAATTATCATATGTGTTCCATTCGAAATTAATTTTTAACTTTACAAAGATAGATGGTGGAGCAGTATTTATGGGCAACAACAATGCCTATAAGATACAGGGCGTTTGAAGTTACGTAATAAAACTATCAAGGTCATTTTAGAAGTTTGATATGTACCAGACTCGAATAAAAATTTTATCTCATTTGAAGTTCTAGACTTAAAAATATTCAAAATCACTATCAACGGTTGAGTTCTCAATGTTATATTGGGATAGCTTGTAAGATTTTAAAAGGCACTATTCATGACAGTAAGGGGTGTTTGGAAAAATTACTATTAGTAGTTTTTAATAATATTAGAATAATTATTTTATTTTATTATTTCGTATTTATCATGTGATTTGTCAACAACAATTAATAAGAAGGTATTTGGCAAAATTACTGTTAATAGTTTTTAATTTTCTGCTACTAATTTTAGTTATAAATTATAATTTTTATTAAACGCATACACAACTTTCACTACAAATTATAACTATTTTTTCTTCTATTTTAACTATAAATTACAATTTTTACTAAATACTCATAATTTCTACTACAAATTACAATTTATAAGTTACTAGTTTTAACAATATTAAATACTATCTAAGTAATGGAACTCGTTAAATTAATACAATAAAAATACATAAAATATTAAGTAAAATTTAATTTGAATAAATAGTAATTGTAGCATTGCTATTTATTTTGCATGGGAGAGTGGGTTTTGAAATTGGAGGACTCGAAATTGACTTTTTGTGTGTGTGGAAAGTGGATGCATGTTGATACACGTTTTCTTTTTGACCTGAACGTGTGAATTTGCCGGGAAATAATTTTAGTCAGGTTTGGAATCATTGCTTATTTTATTTTATTTATTTTTAATTTTTGTAAAAATAATTTTATTGTTTAATTAAGTTATTATATGTATGAATAAGAGACGTTCAAAGTAGAAAATTAAAAATTTTTAATCAAAACATAAAAATACAAAAAAATAATTAAAAAAAACAAAATAAGCTAATAAATCAAATTTTATGTTATTTTAGAGTTCGTTTGGCAACCGGCTTTAAGCTAATTTTTTGGCTTTAAACCAATCTAGGCTAAAAAGTCAAAAAGTTCGTTTGATTGGAATATGAGTGGCTTTTAAGCCAAGGGTATAAAGTGACTTTAAGCCAAAAGGTAAAAAATTTAGCTTAAAATTATTATAATTTTTTAAAATTTATTTTTTAGATAATTTTATATTCAATCTAGATCTTATTTGATAGATTTTGATGAATATATTTTAAATATATAATTTTCATAAAAATTAAATGTGTATAATAAAAGTTGTGATATTTTATAAAAAAATATTTAAAAAATTATGTAAAAAGCAAAAAAAACTAAAAGCTTTTGAATTAAAAAACGAAACTTTTTGGCTTATTGATCTTTTAAACAAAAAGGCAAAAAAATAAAAAGTCAACTTAAAGTGGCTTTAAGCTAGTTGCCAAACAATGACTTATTTTTATTTTTAATGAATTTTTTATCTTTTAATTAAATTTAGTTAAATTAAAATTTAGCCCAATCAGGCCAAAGCAGCTCTGTGTCATTGTTTCAATGACCCACACACTGACCATATGCGGTTGGCAAGCTATCAATTACCATTAGTCTTATCATATACAATCCAGCTGAAAGGAAAAAAAAAACCCGAAAATTTTGAATTTGAATTTGAATTTGTTGAGAAAAACAATCCGATAAATGTGGTCGACTGTTCACTTAGGTTTTGTTTGGTAATTGATCAAAAGAATTAAATTTTGAGTCTTTGCAATACTCCAAATAAGTTCGATACATATTCAAATAAGCAAACTATTATATACTACTTACATGTGTTTAAACTTTTAAGTGTGTCGTAAACTATTTACTTAAGTTATTGAGTCAGTAATTTACTCGGATCATTAGCTTAAAATTTTTAAAATTGAATGATTAAAAAGCAAACTTTTCATTCGTGGATTTGTCTCCTCGTTTTTATTTTGTCTTTTACCTCTCCAATGACTTGTGTTACTGGATGATTCACCTTTACATTGGCTGAAGATTCTAATTTTGTTGGGTCTTTTGATTTTGAGTCCTCTTTCTCTTATGATTGCGATTTAGCTATTTCATTTTCTAGAATTTCATCCACCAAATCTACAAAAGGTAAATCAATATGATCGTCATCGAATGGTTTAAAATTTCTAAACATACCATCATCAATTACAACATTGATAGATTCGATGACAATTGAGGTATTCAAATTATAAACCCGATATGTTCAACTATTCATGAAATACCTAAGAAAAACATCTTTGTCACTTTGAGATTCAAACTTACCCAACGTTCCTGATCTTTAAATATGTAGCATTTACTCTCAAAAGTGTGAAAGTACTTTACATTGGTTTTCTGCCATACCACAATTCATATGGTGTTTGAGTGGTACTAGGCTGTAAATGCACACGATTCACAACCTAACAAGCTGTATTTAGAGTTTCAGTCCAAAATTTGAAAGGAATTTGTTTGTTGTGAAGCATAACACTTGCCATTTCTTAAATAATACGACTTTTCCTCTCAATTATACCATTTTGTTGTGGTGTCTTTGGTGCTAAAAAATCATATGTTTTATACCAAGGTCTTCACAAAAAATTGTGTAGTCAATATTTTCAAACTCATGACCAAGATCAAAACAAATTCTTGTGATACAACCTATTTTTGAGTCATGCTTGTTCTAAACTTTAATCATCAAATTTCTAGAAGCAAAAAAGTACCTAATTTCTCTCTTAAAAAATTCACCCTGATGTACCTAATAGTCGTCTTGTTGCAAGTTTATTAACCTTCTTGTGTGGCTCCGAGTTTGTTTTCCAATTTCATAGAGCCCATACACAGGTTTACCGGGATTCCCCAATGGGAACTCCTTTAAATAATCCTTGAATGACAATCTTAACTAAGTCTTTAAAGTTCATTAAAGTTCATATTAATCTTTGGTGTCACAACTCAATTTTCCCAATTTTAAAGGAAAGGCACATAAGATCACCCATAGTACTTATGCCATAGCAAGATATTTTTTCCCTTTTTATCCAAAATATAGCAATCGTTTTTCAAAAATGTACCTCATGGTATGAGTCACACATCTGACTAATGCATAAAAGATTAGCTTTAATTTTAAACCATCAATAAGAAAAATATTTTTTAATTCATTCATACCTGGTGCTCGTATTATTCCCGCAAATGACTCGTGATGTATTACCGTCTCCAAAAGTGACTAGTCCTCCATCAAATTTTTCTAGGGAGGTGAATAGGGACTTATAACCAGATTATGACGAGAGCAATCACTGTCTAAATACCACATGTTAGAACTCTGAGCTTTGAAGGCTATGTGGACAACACAACATCTAAGGTTAATTTTCCTATCCCAGACTTCCGTAGAATTAGACTTGTGACGAAAAATTTGACATTTTGGGTCTATTTTAGAAAACACATTTTTAAACCAAGACTTGGGGATAGTTTTTCTAATCCTAAGATATTTCACCCAATTTCTGAATTTATCTATCTAATGAAACAACTTGCCCTTTCTAGGAGGAAAAGAATCTAGGATAGAAATAGGAACTACCGTGAAGTTTAAAATAATATGGCCTAATATGTTTCTTAACACCACAATGATGACATATAAGAACGAGTTCGCCTAAGAATTCTTTACAACTTGACCTTGAGTGGCAGTCTTTCCAACGATTGAAGTAAGATTACTGGATTTAACAAAAATCATCTTACATTCACCTTTAGAACAAGAAATGCCTTCTTGAAATCCAAGTCATATTACGTTTGACGTTGCCTTTTGGGATCCAAGCATGTCATCTAAGGTTTTGGTACCTGCGTTCAGTTTTTTAAAAGTAGCTTGAGTATTAGATAAATTAGTCTCAAGTTTAGAAAATTTCAGTTCAAGCACTTTATTGGAGTTTAGACAGCCACACAAATCCCTTTCAAGAGCATCTATTAGGTTCTTTCTAGTTTTGACTCAAGATTGACAAATTATTCCCCTCCTTTTCACAAACAACAAGTTTGTCTCATAACGTTTTTTAATATAACTTTAATTTTTCTGCCAATGCTTGAGCTTCAGTTAGCTCTTGCATCAATCTTTCATGTTTTTTATCATGAATCCTAAACTTCTGAGATAACTTTAAGTTGGTTTTTTTCCTTTTCAAACTCTCAGTGTAAAACTTAGAATAGGACTCATGTAAATCATTAAAATTCTCCAGATCCTCACCAAGCTCACTCCCATTTGCAATGCGATTGTTCTGTTATAATCTATCAGACTTATATTGAACTCACCTTAGACTCACTTTCATGAGACTATACAGAGGCAGTAAAAACAATAAAATTACATTCATCACCATTCTCAGTTTTTTCATTCTCAGACTCTTTAGATTCGCTATCATCATCCCAAGTAGTAACAGTGTAATCCTTATTTTTCTTTTGCGTATTAGGGCACTCCTGCGTGATGTGACCATACCTTTGCAGTCATAACATTGAATACCTTGTGGTTGGACTTTTCCACTTTTCCTATCATTAGATTTAGATGGATTGGTTTTGAATTTCTCAATGCCTTACTTATTTGGATTTTCTTTAGCATTTGGCCATTTGTTTTTGAAATTTTTTTTGAAATTCTTCACAACCATGACCAAAGTCTCAGGATCCAAATCTTTACCTCTATTTGAGTCCTTTACGCTAGCACTTATACTAGAAAAAGCAACACCTTTTATTTTTAATTTTGAGATTGTGAATCACGCAAAACAACTTCAAAAGTTTGAAAGTTTTCAACTAATTATTATT
>JAULJZ010150506.1:0-10012 GCA_032270985.1 Heliamphora pulchella | reverse complement strand
GAGTTGCCCTCAGTGAAAGTCTAGAAACGTGCGTAGTGTAGGTCCTTTTGTTATCCTTCGGGGTAGTTTTCGTAAAGAAGGTTGGTTTGGGTGCTCTTTTCCCTCGAGTTGTCGGGCCCGTAAAGTTAGCTTTTACGTCGTGGTGCTCCATATAGAACTTGTCATTACCAAGCAGGTCTTAAGTGGTTCAGGACTAGAGTAATGGGCAGGAGTCTATAGTTGCTACATGTGTCCTTGTAGCAGAGTCGGTACATAGGATCTTATCCTTCTTTTTCCGCGATGGTACATTCCGCGAGGGAACGATGTTTTGAATTCTGTTTTTCCTTAACTATGGTGGTTTACTTGCATTATTTGCAGCACATAGTTTGAAGGATGAAAACGGGGTTTTATGATAATAAAAACATTTTGGGGAGGCTCGTGTTGGCCTGATGGGAAACTTGAGGATTTTGGATGAAAACCTTTTTTTGGGCTTGTGGTTGAGTTAGCTCCCACTGTATGATTGCATATTACTTGCTTTACAGCTTTTATGTCTATTTCTATTGGATTTCAGCTCACGGGGGGGTTTTCTATAAAAACTTTTACAGGTGATGATATAGATGTGGATCTTGAGTAGATCTTGTGATGCCCGTGCAGACGGTTGATGGAAGACTGTAGTAGTTTTCTTTTTTGGTATGCCTGATTCTGAAGGCAGTTTTGTATGTCATAAGGCGATATATTGTATGCATGTTGACATTGTATGTCTTTACGTATGAGAGATGTATCTTCTGGGTTTTGATTTCAACAGGTGATTTTAATGATATAAAACTCTATTTTATTAAAATCGGTGTTTGGTGGATTTTCACGTGACCCTGGATTTTGGGGCATGACAATTAATATATTTTACTTGGTTGTAAGTTATTTTGTGGATATGTTTATAATACATTGTGAGAATAAAATTAATTTAAGAAAATTACAATTATAAGACTAAGCGGTTTTATTGGATTTTTAGTGACGGTTTATTACCCTCACTAATATTACTAATATTACCGGCAAATACTATACTTATAACTACTTTATTAGCGATGTTTACAAACCGTCGATAATTTACACACAATTCGTGGTAGAAAGTAACCGTCACAAAAAGTTTACAGTAGTGGCGGTAATAGACCGCCGATTATAAGAAATATTACCGTTACAGGAGACTAACTGTCGTTAATATAAATGAAACGTCGATTACTGTCGTGCAAACCGCCGTATATATTAAACGGCAATTGCTGAACCTCCATCTTATTATTCCCAGCACATGCATAGATGGCGGTTCAAAATTTTGTCATTCGACCGCCGTTATTGCTTTTAGTGGCGGTTTGGTGACTATATACGGCGGTTGTTTAGTGCCACTAATATTGTCATTTGGCGTAGTGATAATCTAAACAAATATTTAAAAATATAAAGTTAGCTATTATATCGATCTTATGTCCCAAAAGCTCACATTCAATCTATCACAGTCAACACCCGTGATAAAAAAAATAATCATCATTCACACCATTCAATCAAATCTGAAAAATTAAATGACGATCATAAAATCGAGATTAGAACGCCTGCAAAATAAAGTTAACAACAGTTATAAAACTATCCGGCACTGATAACTAAAAACAAAAAAACAAAACGGCTCTGTTACCAATTGTTGGAGGCAAGACTGTCAAGATCTTTATTTTTGCAAGCGATTAACGAAAAAAATTAACTAAACGGACAATCGCCAAAACGGGCTCTAGATAAAACTTTTGATGACGAATGATCAAAATAAAACTCGTGCATCCGAAATTAATTTAGATGAATACCTTTTTACGGGTCGAATCTTCAACTACGATTTGAATTCGAGATGAAGCTCTTGTTAGATCTTCTACTGTATTTTTTTATGCGATTCTCAGATATAGTGTGGGCTATAATTCTCTGAGAACTCGTACCGGCAGAACCAAAACAGCTTTAGTCTTAGAAGATAAGTTATGAAGCTGGTTCAGCTTACCCACGTATATATAGGGCTATAGCAGGAACCTGGAGAGTAATTATGAGTAAGACTTCTAGTGAAACATAGACACGTATCAGCGATTTCTGCAATTAAGCAAACCTCATAGCGGTATCTGCAATTATGGAAAACCAACAGCAATTTCTGCAATTTTTATAAAATACTGAATTACAGTTCACACCACTAAAGAACTATAATTGCACTCTCGCCCATAATCTCAAGACCGTATAACATTGAGCTCCTGTTATTAATTGCTTACCATTTCTCTCCACGTTAAGATTCTCGATATTCGTCAATTAAATTTAATTGCTGATAATTTAATTTAATCTGTATCTTGATATTCCTTAAACTCTTTCGCTTAACTTATTTGACCGCCGAATAATTAAATCCATCTGTAGGGTTTGACCTAGTCAAAACTTATAAGCCTCCTAAAGGGGGTATCGTCAATCCCGATCTTTCGGGATGTGGATTTCATCAATAATTAATATTCATCATATAAATAATACTGCTATCCAACTCACTGAGAATATAGACTCATATAAGATCGCATCATCTAATGAATCAAAATAATGAATATTAAATATACGCAAATTAGTAATTATTTCAGAATTAAAAGGATAAGCACTATTCATAATAACCTTGGGGTGTAAATTAATTTATATAATCAGTATAAAATTAATTACCCAAAATGTCCCGTTCAATACATACAAAGGGTACTAGTAGAGAGAGTCGGAATAATAGACGACGCTATTATATATTTCCCGTAATCAAGACATGCCTACTAAAACTCTATGCTACAGTCGTACCGATAGTATATTCATTTCCATATAAACTGTGAATATAAAAGTTATATTCTGCAAGAATCTAAAATTTAATCTTCTGTGTGCAAGCCGTACTCTACACACCAGATTAAATATTATACAAAATATTGGATATCTATGCATAACATTGAAGAAATGATACACATACATTACTTATAAAGATTCTCATAAAAATCGAAAATTAATTTTATTAAAATAAAATTAAATACTAAAAATATAATTTTTAGTATACCAACCCTAATATATGCTCCTTAGATGCTGATTGTTAAGAGAATTATAGATCTTGAGGAAGCGAATATCAATCAGATGAGAGGGGAAGGATTGCAATAGTGAGAGTCCTCTAATGAATTGTTAGGGTCTTGGGGAGGTTGGAGTAAGGATGATGTAGTACTAGTAGACGGATAAAATCAGGAAAGAGATACATTTAACCACAATTAGGTGGAAGCGGTTGGAGTTTGGAGTTTATAGCAACTTTGGTGTTTCCAAAGCTACTTTAATGTTATACTCCTCCGGGCTATCGTGCTTTTTGCTTGCCAGAGTGGGGTGCTGCATTGATGTTGTCTTCATGGCACCATACTGGCTCTTAGTTGCCAGCTGATGGGTTTTAGTATGGTGCTAATGACTTATGCTTATGCCCCTTGGATGCTGGTTTTGGTGTTGGCTGGGGGTGGTTTGGAGATGACCCTCTTCTCTTGGTGCTGATGGTGTAGACACTCCAATTTGACCCCGCCTAATCTTAGGTGAATCTGATGATGAAAACAGCTGGAATAGTGCTTCAGTTCGATCCTCGGGAAGTGATCTAAGCTCGGTATTTGAACACGAAACCTTCAAACCAATGAAATTTTACAAAACCATCGGAACTTGCTGCCCAAGTAAGGCGACCGCCATGTTCATTGCGGCGACCGCCAATAGAACCACTTGGAAACCTTAGCCCAAAAGTAGCGACCGCCAACTCCAACATAGCGACCGCCACCTCCAACCAAGCGACCGCCAACTTGCATTGTGACGACCGCCAACTTCAAAAACCCTGACGTGTCCCAAAACGTGGCAGCATCTCATTGGTTGAAGAACTCTATAAATATCGTACCTCTGGTACGTTCTTCAGGACATAAAATTAGAGAGAGGTTTAGTGAGAGAAGCTCTGCCGAGTCGCCGAGCAATCCGATCCCCGATGCCGAAGCCCTGCCGAAATACCGAGATCTGAGCCTCCGACACCCATCTTGAAGCCTTGCTTGGATCACCATCCGAGGATTAGACCATTGAAGTACCTTCCCGACTTGAGGATTCCCCGACAATCTAGGTAGCTCGTTTGGATCCTCGATCCTTCTAACTCCATTTTCTCTCTTTTGAAGTGATCGGGTTAACTTTCAATTTCAATTTGCATGTTTCTTTTGTTTATGTAATTAAACTCGTTTATTGTTTAAATTACCTTATGTAATTGGTTCATTGTTTAGTTATTAATTTCTTCACATTCACACTTAACACATTTGTTATTTTCTTTCTTTAATTCATTAATTAGTGCTAATATAATTTGACAATACAACTAAATAATGTCGTTATTCTTATAATAAAAAGCACTTACATAAAAATAGTTGCAATTGTCAATATTGCACCTATTTAATAATAATTTTTCTTTAATTTAGTGTTTCTTTTGTTAGTATTTTATTTCTTTCTTCTTTTTAATTTCTTTTCTAGATTAGTTAACAGTTAATTTAATGTTGTTATTTCTTTTTCTCTTCTTTAATACTAATGTTCCTTTTAGTTTAATATTTCTTTTCTTTTAGCATTAATGTAATTTTCTTTCAATGCATTATTTTTCTTTTCTTGTAACACTAGTTTAATGTTCTTCTTCTAGTATTTATATTTCTTTTTTTCTTTTTCTTGTAGTATAGCTTACTTTCTTTTTCTCTCAATGTAGCTTTAATTTCTTTTTAAAGTTCTATTTTTTTAGCTTAATGTTCATTTTCTAGCTTTTATTTTCCATCTTTTCCTTTTCTTTTTAGTGTAATCTATTTTTCTAAGCATTTTATTCTCTTAGTTCCCTTTAGTATTCTTTTCAATCTTCAATTTAATATTAATGTCTCTTCTTTTATTTTTCTTGTAATGTATTTTTATTTTAATGTCCCATTTCTTTTCTTTTTCATTTAATGCTAACATTTCATTATACTTTATTTTCTTAATATTAGCTTAATACTCACTTCCAAGCACTTATTTTATATTTTACTTTTCTTTTAATAGTAGTGTTTATTTTTCTTATAAAGCTCCATTTTTACTTACTTTTTTTTTCCTTATAGTGCTACTTTTTTCACAGCAATTTTCTTTTATTCTATTAAACTCAAAAATAACAAAAAGACTTTTAATTTAATTATCATCTTTAAATTACATTATAATTTTTTTTATAAATAGTAAAAAACCATATCTTTCGTTTCATTTCTTTTGCTTTTTTCTCTTTTTCTTTTTTTTTCCTTTTATTTTCATAAAATGTAAATAGTTAGGCTCTCTTTTAGTAGTATTTTCTAACCTTTTCTTTTGGCACCTTTCTCTTTTACAAACTTCATCTTTATTTCCTTTTTCTTCTCATACTCTCTTTTGTTAAAACATATTTATTTTTGTTTCCTTTGTTAGTAGATTTTCTTTCTTTTAAAGAATAAAATTCTTGTGCATATTTTATTTTTAGTACTTATCATGTTCATATTTTTCTTTCTAAATGAATGTTTGTAATATGCATTTTTTGGTTCTTTTCTTTAAATGCATGTTTGGAGTAGGTTACCTTATTTTGGAGCAAATCATGTTTAGATAATTTTAGCATCTTTAGTCTATTTTTACTCATTCATTTGAACCACGCTAGTTTAGATTGTTTAAACAATATTGCATGGGTATGTTTCATGTATCATTTAGATAGAAATTGCATGCCATAGGATTTAAGATTTTTCTTTTGACACTTATTTGTTTTGGAGTGTTATGTACATATTTTATGTATTTTCATACTTGATTTTGGATGTTCTCTCTTTACCTCTATTTTCTTTATTTGCATGCATTTGAGAAATCATATTAAAGAACCAATGATGATTAGTAGAGACCAACCTTACGGTTGGGCGAACGGGGTGGCTAACACCTTCCCCGATTCGTACCTTAGCTCCCGAACCCTCTTTCTCTGGTTAACGTTTTTAAGATCAGTGGCTATTTTTGTTTTTCTTTGTTTTTCTCAAAACCTAAGTGGCGATTCTATTTTCGATAAAAATGATTTTCAAAATTTGGCTTTCAAGGTGTTAAAATATTTTTCAAAATATCTTTTGAATTCTCTTATTTTTGACCCCCAAATCCCAACTCCACAAATGGTTTGGGTGTTGGACTGTGGAAATTGTGTTATGTTTTGTTGATTTCCTCAAATTTTGTTGTTTGGGGATCAAGTAGTGGCGCTGAGTGTGGAGTTTTGGGCCTAGTAGTGTTGCTGGTATTGGGGCAAATTGCTAAAATCCTAAGGTTATGTTTATGATTTTAGTCAAAAATAATCCAAATGGATAAATACCGAAACATACTCCAGATTAAAATTTTTGATATCAAATAATCAACTATAAAATCCAGTAATACTCATTTCTAAGCATTTATTTTATATTTTACTTTTCTTTTACTAGTAGTGCTTATTTTTCTTATAAAGCTCCACTTTCACTTTCTTTTTCTTTTTTTTTTCTTATAGTCCTATTTTCTTCATGACAATTTTCTTTTATTCTATTAAACTCAAAAATAACAAAAAGACTTTTAAGTTAACTATCACCTTTAAATTACATTATAATTTTCTTTATAAATAGTAAAAAACCCTATCTTTCTTTTCATTTCTTTTACTTTGTTCTCTTTTTCTTTTCTTTTCCTTTTGTTTTCATAAAATGTAAATAATTAGGTTTTCTTTTAGTAGTATTTTCTAACCTTTTCATTTGGCACATTTCTCTTTTACAAACTTCTTCTTCATTTCCTTTTTCTTCTCAAACTCTCTTTTGTTAAAACCCATTTATTTTTATTTCCTTCATTAGTAGACTTTCTTTCTTTTAAAGTATAGAATTCTTGTGCATATTTCATTTTTAGTACTTGTCATGTTCATATTTTTCATTCTAAATGAATGTTTGTGATATGTATATTTTTGGTTATTTTCTTTAAATGCATGTTTGGAGTAGTTTAGCTTATTTTGTAGTAAATCATATTTAGGTAATTTTAGCATCTTTAGCCTATTTTTACTCATTCATTTGGACCATGCTAGTTTAGGTTGTTTAAACAATATTGCATGAGGTGTGTTTCATGTATCCTTTAGATAGAAATTGAATACCATAGGATTTAAAATTTTTCTATTGACACATATTTATTTTGGAGTGTTATGTAATATTTTATGTATTTTCATACTTGATTTTGTATATTCTCTCTTTACCTCTATTTTCTTTATTTGCATGCATTTGAGAAATCATATTAAAGAAATAATAATGATTAGTAGAGACCAACCTTCCGGTTGGACGAACGGGGTGGCTAACATCTTTTTCGATTCGTACCTTAGCTCCCAAACCCTCTTTCTCTGGTTAACATTTTCAAGATCAGTGGCTATTTTTGTTTTTCTTAATTTTTCTCAAAAATTAAGTGGCGACTCTATTTTCGATAAAAAGGGTTTTCAAAATTTGGCTTTCAAGGTGTTAAAATATTTTTCAAAATATCTTTTGAATTCTCTTATTTTTTACCTCCAAATCCCAACGCCACAGATGGCTTGGGTGTTGTACTGTGGAAATTGTGTTATGTTTTGTTGATTTCCTCAAATTTTGTTGTTTGGGGATCAAGTAGTGACGCTGAGTGTGGAGTTTTTGGCCTAGTAGTGTTGCTGGTATTGGGGCAAGCAGATAAGATCCTAAGGTTATATCTATAATTTTAGTAAAAAATAATCCAAATGGATAAACACCAAAACAGGTTTTAGATTAAAACTTTTGATATCAAACAATCAACTATAAAATTCAGTAATACTCATTTCCAAGCACTTGTTTTATATTTTACTTTTCTTTTAATAGTAGTGTTTATTTTTCTTATAAAGTTCCACTTTCACTTTCTGTTTCTTTTTTTTTCTTATAGTCCTATTTTATTCATGATAATTTTTTTTTATTCTATTAAACTCAAAAACAACAAAAAGACTTTTAAGTTAATTATCACCTTTAAATTACATTATAATTTTCTTTAT
This sequence comes from Heliamphora pulchella, assembly GCA_032270985.1. Lineage (NCBI taxonomy): Eukaryota > Viridiplantae > Streptophyta > Magnoliopsida > Ericales > Sarraceniaceae > Heliamphora > Heliamphora pulchella. Next base: position 1,983 of record JAULJZ010150506.1, on the reverse strand, counting down.
AAATAGTAAAAAACCCTATCTTTCTTTTCATTTCTTTTGCTTTCTTCTCTTTTTCTTTTCTTTTCCTTTTATTTTCATAAAATGTAAATAATTAGGTTTTCTTTTAGTAGTATTTTCTAACTTTTTTATTTGGCACCTTTTTCTTTTACAAACTTCTTCTTTATTTTCTTTTTCTTCTTAAACTCTCTTTTGTTAAAACACATTTATTTTTGTTTCCTTTGTTAGTAGACTTTCTTTATTTGAAAGTATAGAATTCTTATGCATATTTTATTTTTAGTACTTGTCATGTTCATATTTTTCTTTCTAAATAAATGTTTGTGATATGCATTTTTTAGGTTATTTTCTTTAAATGCATATTTGGAGTAGTTTAGCTTATTTTGTAACAAATCATATTTAGGGAATTTTAGCATCTTTAGCCTATTTTTACTCATTCATTTGGACCATGCTAGTTTAGGTTGTTTAAACAATATTGCATGAGGTGTGTTTCATGTTTCCTTTAAATAGAAATTGCATGCTATAGGATTTAAGATTTTTCTTTTGATACTTATTTGTTTTGGAATGTTATGTACATATTTTATGTATTTTCATACTTGATTTTGGATGTTCTCTCTTTACCTCCATTTTCTTTATTTGCATGCATTTCAGAAATCATATTAAAAAAATAGTGATGATTAGTAGAGACCAACCTTCCGGTTGGGCGAACGGGGTGGCTAACACCTTTCCCGATTCGTACCTTAACTCACGAACCCTCTTTCTCTGGTTAAACGTTTTCACGATCAGTGGCTATTCTTGTTTTTCTTAATTTTTCTCAAAAATTAAGTGGCGACTCTATTTTCGATAAAAAAGGGTTTTCAAAATTTGGCTTTCAAGGTGGTAAAATATTTTTCAAAATATCTTTTGAATTCTCTTATTTTTTACCCCCAAATCCCAACGCCACAGATGGCTTGGGTGTTGTACTGTGGAAATTGTGTTATGTTTTGTTGATTTCCTCAAATTTTGTTGTTTGGGGATCAAGTAGTGACGCTGAGCATGGAGTTTTTGGCCTAGTAGTGTTGTTGTTATTGGGGCAAGCAGTTAAGATCCTAAGGTTGTATCTATAATTTTAGTAAAAAATAATCCAAATGGATAAACACCGAAACAGGTTTCAGATTAAAACTTTTAATATCAAACAATCAACTATAAAATCCAGTAATACTCATTTCCAAGCACTTGTTTTATATTTTACTTTTCTTTTAATAGTAGTGTTTATTTTTCTTATAAAACTCCACTTTCACTTTCTTTTTCTTTTTTTTTTCTTATAGTCATATTTTCTTCTTGACAATTTTCTTTTATTCTATTAAACTCAAAAACAACAAAAAGATTTTTAAGTTAATTATCATCTTTAAATTACATTATAATTTTCTTTATAAATAGTAAAACACCCTATCTTTCTTTTCATTTCTTTTGCTTCTCTTTTTCTTTTCTTTTCCTTTTATTTTCATATAATGTAAATAGCTAGGTTCTCTTTTAGTAGTATTTTTTAACCTTTTCATTTGGCACATTTCTCTTTTACAAACTTCTTCTTCATTTTCTTTTTTTTCTCAAACTCTCTTTTGTTAAAACACATTTATTTTTGTTTCCTTGGTCAGTAGATTTTCTTTCTTTTAAAGTATAGAATTCTTGTGCATATTTCATTTTAGTACTTGTCATGTTCATATTTTTCCTTCTAAATGAAAGTTTGTGATATGCATTTTTTTGGTTATTTTTTTTAAATGCATGTTTGGAGTAGTTTACTTTATTTTGTAGCAAATCATGTTTAGGTAATTTTAGCATCTTTAACATATTTTTACTTATTCATTTGGACCATGCTAGTTTAGGTTGTTTAAACAATATTGCATGAGGTATGTTTCATGTATCATTTAGATAGAAATTGCATGCCATAGGATTTAAGATTTTTCTTTTGACACTTATTTGTTTTGGAGTGTTATGTACATATTTTATGTA
>JAULJZ010150505.1:0-10012 GCA_032270985.1 Heliamphora pulchella | reverse complement strand
GTTTTGAAAAATATCTTTATGAAAATATCTAACTCCAGATATTTATAGATCTCCAAAATATCTTTTTTTTTTAATTTCAAGATTCGCACCACAATGGTCCACGGCTCCGGAAACCTACCCTGCATGCATATCTAAGCCCGATCATGCATCAAAAGCAGTAAAAACATGCTTAAAACAAAAACACGTAGCGCGCGTCCAAAAATGCCCGAAAAAGAAAACGGTTCAGGGTTTCACAATTTTACCACCCTTAAAGGAATTTCGCCCCCGAAATTCAACACAAGGCCAAAACAACAAACCGTCAATCTCAACCGACACAGGCACACGAGATGGTCAGCCAAATCATTCTAAGATATAGTCAAACAAAGTTAGGCATCCTAGACAACGGTCAACTATCTCAAAAATTCAGGATCTACAACCCATCCTAACCACACAACCTCACCAACCACTACCTCAACGCCACACAGCACTTACCGGGTCCATAACCAACCCCAAACAGATGCAATGATGAACAGACCTAAAGCCTGCATACTCAGAAAGTACCTCTGCTCGCTGAAGGCATATCAGTATCCTCCGACATGATCAGTGCCCTAGATGAACCGCGAGCTGTAAGAGAATACACTCGGGCAACCCCACTCTGTCCTGTCCGCCATAGCTCGGCGCTGTCGGCTACCGCGCCTATTGAACTGATGTATTCCCACCTGCCATTTGGGAAGTCTGTACTGCCAAAGGCTGCGGTCGAACCTGGGCATACGAACCCACTGGTGTATCCTCCCTGCTCAGTGCACGGCCCTCTAAGGACAATTCCTACGAATATGTCCGGACTGTCCACACTCATAGCAAGATGATGGTTCCCTCCCCTGCGGCTACGCTGGGGCCAAACTCTGGGATGGTCTTGGCTGTAAACAATCCGTCGCACGATGCCTTGGCAGTCTGCATCAATAACAGGTCAACTCGCACTGCTCCGGCCTCCCAGACGAAGCCACAGATGGTGATGGTGCTAAAAACTGCTGTGGTCCAAATGGATAAAAGCTAGGACCAGAGGACTTCTGCCTCTTGTTGGAGCATCGAGCTGTCTGTACCTCTGCTCCACCCTGTAATATCCTGGCCTCCCTCGAAGCTCGAGTCTCAGCAAAAGCATTCTCAACCCTCGCTACCGCCTCCACCAGCTGTCTGAACACACGATATCCCATCACAGCCACTGGCTCCTTGATCACTGGCCTCAAGCCCCGCTCGAACCTCATCGAAAGCAACTCATCTGTGGACTCCACCTCCGATGCAAACCAAGACAAGCTCGTTGACCTAGCCTCGTACTGCATGATGTCCATGGTCCCCTGGGTAAGAGAATAGAACTCCTCCCTGCACGAGTCCCTCCTCGAAGCTGGGAAATATCTCTCTAGAAAGACTCGTGTAAAAGCTGTCCATGTGGCCCTCACTGTAGTCCTGGCATATCTCCACCACTGATGAGCATCACCCCTCAACTGAAAGGTAGCAAAAGAAACCCGTTACTCATCCTCCACAATCTGCAATGTGTTAAGGATCTGAGTCGTCAACTCCAACCACTCTGTCGCCATAGGAGGATCAGGATCTCCTGCAAAGGTAGGCGGATCCATACGCCGAAACTCCCGCATCGCAACTGTAACCCTCGCCTCAGGCACCCTCTCCCTAGCAGGCTCACCCCTAGCAACCAGCTGTTGGATAGAACCAACTAGCACACGCAACAACTCCGTCGCGTCGATCAGTCCCTGGGGAGCATTAGCATCCCCAACATTAGGGATAGGAATATCCCCTTGTCCAGCACGGCCTCGACCACGGCCTCGCCCTCTCCTCGCCGATATCGCATCTATATGAAAGAACACAACATATAAGATGCAACACACAGCATGAACATAAACACTAAACACTTAGCATGCTATCACATAGCCACATAGCCACATAGGTTCATGCTGATCAACTCCACATATACCGAGGAAAACCAACAAGAATGACACGTCAATCTGGATAACCTACTCAGATTCCCTGTTATAAATCACGTCAGCTAAACGTGTTTCTAACTTGACTCCCAAGTCTATTAACCCAAACGCCCAAGGGCAAGACTATCACTCTTAAGATTCAACCCCCATGCTCACATATACACATTGTCCACATATATAACATGCTAGCACATAGACATGTTATCAAAGCGTTTAAACACATGCTGTCAAGCACACGCAATCAGCCTCACATGGGAACGCACCCTCTTCCCACGGCTCATAGATATTCGAACCCAGAGCTCTGATACCAAGTTGTCACGCCCCAAACTCCGGACCACGTGAAACATCAACAATAACCAGATAAAACCTAACCCAAGAATACATTCTCAAATAAAGCCATACATGCATTGTATATAAATGCCAAATGGCAGCATTACACGGCTCCAACGCCCAAAAAACATGTTACGACATACATGTAACAAAAGACAAAAAGGAAGACTACTGATCTTCCACCTCCTCAGCAACCCGGATCACCCTACGCGATCGGTACCTGAAAACATTTTATCTCACACCGTGAGCCAAGGCTCAGCTGATTCTAACTAATACATGCAGTATAAAAAAATATGCTCGATAAACGAAGTGCAGTTTTTGACTTTCTTTCAAGCCAGTAAAACCATTTGAAAATCGTTTTAGATCACGACTCACCAAAGCCAGAAAATCATTTTCACATGCAATAGAAAGCGAGGATGCAAACCATTTGTCAACTCAATGGAGCCTTGAAAATGATTTCAGTATTTTGATTCCCGTAGGCAGTTAATATAGTATTTCGACTCCAGTAGGCCGATAATACAGGTTTAAGAAAATTGGTCTATCTTTCACTATATGCCATACATGTAATCCATGAACACGTGCCTCTTCAGGACCTCATTTTAGCCTTCAGATATTGCACACACACCCACACCCGTGCCTCATCCGGATCTCGTTTCAATCCGTCAAATATCGCACACACACGCACGTAACCCATGCAACACATATCTTCACGGAAATTCACCGTAGGACCGCAGCCTAAACTAATGCATCTTCTTGGACTTTCACCGAAGGACCGCAGCCCCAAATACGCCGGCTTTCGCAGCTTACCACGTGCACTAACTTTCGCAGCCTACCTCATACACCCACACACGCACACGTGCATCATCAACCAGGATTTACATCTACTGGAATATAGATTCATCTAATCCATATCATACACATATGCAAACCTAAATTCGAATTTAAAGCATATAACCATGTATCAGTACGACGTTCCACAAACCACGTCACGTGCCTATAAAACTCTAGGTTTTAAAACGTAAACCACGTTACACATAATGATATCACCTTATGTAATTCACTTACATATATTTCATACATAAATAAACAGTTATAAATATGTACATAACCATGTAAAACCACATCACGGCACCACCCGTCAAAATCGACATCCACTCACGGGGACAACCCACACGACCACCACTGGCCCAAACACTCTCAACACGATCACCACAGACCCACGACGCTCACCTGCGCCAACACAAACCCAACAGCAAACCACGCATCTAACCGTGCACCAACAAACCGCATCTACCATGCACATCACTAATGAGGGCAACACTCAAACGCCCACCCGAGGCCACGACTCGACCCCCGAAACCACCACACAACCAACCAACCCCAAAAGGGATCCACAGGTATTTAAATCAAGTAATTCTCATAAATTAATCAATTGAATACCATAGGACACAAATCGGAAACCAAAGAATCAACCCAAAACCCCCAAAACACACCCCAGCACTTCAGTCGACCGAACCAAGCCCCCAGTCGATCGAAGACCACACTGGAAAACCACAAAATGCCAAAACACACGGTTTAGTGGACCGAACCCCTCGGTCCTGTCAACCGAACCCAAGATCAAGACTTCAGTCAATCGAACCCCATTGTTCAGTCGACCGAACCACGGTGAAAACTGTTTTTGAGCTACGGGTTTCTATATCTAAATCCCGATTCGAAGCCTCCGAACTCCAAACTAGCATCCGTGAACACCCACACACCTAGGCCTAACACCAAGACCTCAAAAGAAACTCTCGACACCCGATTCCATCCACAGAAATCGCCGAAACAAGGTTTTAAACCCAAAAACATAACTTTGAAACAAACGTAGATCTACAGTAATCTACCCGTTAAAAACATACATGTTTACCTATAGCACTCTTATACAGCAATAGGGTCTAGAATCCTACCTCAGTGAGTTAAAAACTCAACGTCTCGAACCATGTGCAAAATCGAGCTTCACCGGAATTGAAATCTGACCGAGTGGTTGCGTAACCCACGACGCCAAACGCAAGGATTTGCTGTTGGATCGCTAAAAACCGAGCCCCGGGCCCCCGAGAACTTAGAGAGAAGGCAGAGAGAAAATGAAAACTTACTGGAAAAGTTTTGGAAAATATCTTTATGAAAATATCTAACTCCAGATATTTATAGGTCTCCAAAATATCTTTTTTTTTTAATTTCAAGATTCGCACCACAATGGCCCACGGCACCGGGAACCTACCCCGCATGCATATCTAAGCTCGATCATGCATCAAAAGCTGTAAAAACATGCTTAAACAAAAACACGTAATGCGCGTCCGAAAATGCTGAAAAAGAACACGGTTTAGGGTCTCACAACTCTATCCCCTTAAAGGAATTTTTCTCTCGAAATTCAACACAAGGCTAAAACAACAAACCTTCGATCTCAACCGACACAGGCACATGAGATGGTTAGCCAAACCATTCCTAGGATATAGTCAAACAAGGTCAAGCATCCTAGACAACAGCCAACTATCTCAAAAATTCAGGATCTACAACCCATTCTAACCTCACAACCTCACCAACCACTGCCTCAACACCACACAACACTAACGAGATCCATAACCAACCCCAAACAGATGCAATGATGAACAGACCCAAAGCCTGCATACTCAGAAAGTACCTCTGCTCGTTGAAGGCATAACAACATCCTCCGGCACGACCGGTGCCCTAGATGAACTGCGAGCTGTAAGAGAATACACTCGGGGTAACCCCACTCTGTCCTGTCCACCATAGCTCGACGCTGTCGACTGCTGCACCGACTGAACTGATGTACTCCCACCTACCATTCAGGAAGTCTGTACTGCGGAAGGCTGCTGTCGACCCTGCGCATACGAATATGTCTAGACTGTCCACATTCATAGCAAGCTGATGGTTACCTCCCCTGCGGCTGCACTGGAGCCAAACTCTGAGATGGTCTCGGCTATAAACAATCTGCCGCACGATGCCCTGGCTGTCTGCATCGATAACAGGTCAATTCCCGCTACTCCGGCCTCCCAGACGAAGCCACAAATGGTGATGGTGCTGAAAACTGCTGTGGTCCTGATGGATAAAAGCTAGGACCAGAGGACTTCTGCCTCTTGCTGGAGCATCCAGCTGTCTGTACCTCTGCTCCACCCTATAATGTCCTGGCCTCCCTCGAAGCTTGAGTCTCAGCCAAAGCATTCTCAACCCTCGCTGCCGCCTCCACCAACTGTCTGAACACATGATATCCCATCACAGCCACTTGCTCCTTGATCGCCGGCCTCAAGACCCGCTCGAACCTCATCGAAAGCAACTCATCTATGCACTCCACCTCCGGTGTAAACCGAGACAAGCTCGTGAACCTAGCCTCGTACTGCATGATGTCCATGGTCCCCTGGGTAAGAGAATAGAACTCTTCCCTGCACGAGTCCCTCCTCGAAGCCGAGAAATATCTCTCCAGAAAGACTCCTGTAAAAGCTGTCCATGTGGCCCCCACCGTAGTCCTGGCATATCTCCTCCACTGATGAGCATCACCCCTCAGTTGAAAGGTAGCAAAAGAAACCCGCAACTCATCCTCCACAATCTGCAATGTGTCAAGGATCCAAGTCGTCAACTCCAACCACTCTGTCGCCATAAGAGGATCAGGATCTCCTGCAAAGGTAGGCGGATCCATACGCCGGAACTCTCGCATCGCAACTGTAGCCCTCGCCTCAGGCACCGTCTCCCTAACAGGCTCACCCCTAGCAACCAGCTGCTGGATAGAACCAACCAGCACACGCAACAACTCTGTTGCATCCATCGGTCCATAGGGAGCATTGGCATCCCCAACATCAGGGATAGGAATATCCCCTTGGCCAGCACGGTCACGGCCTCAACCACGGCCTCGCTCTCTCCTTGCCAACATCGCGTCTATATGAAAGAAAACAACATATAAGATGCTACACATAGCATGAACATAAACACTAAACACTTAGCATGCTATCACATAGCCACATAGGTTCATACTGATCAACTCCACATTTACTGAGGAAAACCAACAAGAATAACACATCAATCTAGATAACCTACTCAGATTCCCTGCTAGAAATCACGTCATCTAAACGTGTTTCTAACTTGGCTCCCAAGTTTGTTAAGTCAAATGCCCAAGGGCAAGACTATCACTCCTAAAATTCAGACCCCATGCTCACATATGCACATTGTCCACATATCTAACATGCTAACACATAGACATGTTATCAAAGCATTTAAACACATGCTGTCAAGCACGCGTAATCAACCTCACATGGGAACGCACCATCTTTTCACGGCTCATAGGTATTTGAACCCAAAGCTCTGATACCAAGTTGTCACACCCCAAATTCCAGGCTACGTGAAACATCAACAACAACCAGATAAAACCCAGCCCGAGAATACACTCTCAAATAAAGCCATACATGCATTATATATAAATGCCAAACGGCAACATTACACGGCTCAAACGCCCGAAAAACATGTTACAACATACATGTAACAAAAGATAAAAAGGAAGACTACTCATCTTCCGCCTCCTCAGCAACCCGGATCACCCTACGCGATCGGTACCTAAAAACATTTTATCCCACACCGTGAGCCAAGACTCAGCAGATTCTAAACAATACATACAATATAAATAAAACATGGTCGATAAACGAAGTGTAGTTTTTGAATTTTTTTCAAGCTAATAAAACCATTTGAAAACCGTTTTAGATCACGACTCACCAGAGCCAGAAAACCATTTTCACATGCAAGGAAAAGCGAGGATACAAACCATTTATTAACTCAACGGAGCCTTGAAAATGATTTCAGTATTTCGACTCCCGTAGGCCGTTAATACAGTATTTCGACTCCCGTAGGCCGATAATACAGGTTTAAGAAAATTGGTCTATCCATTCCTATATGCAATACATGCAATCCATGAACACGTGCCTCTTCAGGACCTCGTTTCAGCCTTCAGATATCGCACACACACCCACACCCGTGCCTCATCAGGATCTCATTTCAATCTGTCAGATATCGCACACACACGCACGCAACCCATGCAACACATATCTTCACGGAAATTCACCGTAGGACCGCAGCCTCAACTAATGCATCTTCTTAGACTTTCACCGAAGAACCGCAGCCCCAAATACGCCGGCTTTCGCAGCCTACCATGTGAACTAACTTTCGCAGCCTACCTCATACACCCACACACGCACACGTGCATCATCAACCAAGATTTACATCTACTGGAATATAGATTCATCTAATCCATATCATACACATATGCAAACCTAAATTCGAATTTAAAGCATATAACCATGTATCAGTACGACGTTCCACAAACCACGTCACGTGCCTATAAAACTCTAGGTTTTAAAGCATAAACCACATTACACATAACGATATCACCATATGTATTTCACTTACATATGTTCCATACATAAATAAACAGTTATAAATATGTACATAACCATGTAAAACCACATCACGGCACCACCCGTCAAAACCGACATCCACTCACGGGGACAACCCACCCGACCACCACTGGCCCAAACACTCCCAACACAATCACCATAGACCCACGACGCTCACCTGCGCCAACACAAACCCAACAGCAAACCACGCACCTAACCGTGCACCAACAAACTGCATCTACCATGCACATCACCGACGAGGACAACACTCAAACGCCCACTCGAGGTCACGACTCGACCCTTGAAACCACCACACAACCAACCAACCCCAAAAGGAATCCACAGGTATTTAAATCAAGTAATTCCCATAAATCAATCAATTGAATACCATAGGACACCAATTGGAAACCAAGGAATCAACCCAAAACAACCAAAACACAACCCAGCACTTCAGTCGACCGAAAACCACACTGGAAAACCACAAAATGCCAAAACACATGGTTCAGTCGACCGAACCCCATGGTCCAGTTCATCAAACCCAAGATCCAGACTTCAGTCGACCGAACCCCCTGGTTCAGTCGACCGAACCACGGCGGAAACCGTTTTTGAGCTACGGATTTCTACATCTAAACCCCGATTCGAAGCCTCCAAACTCCAAACTAACATCCGTGAAAACCCACACACCTAGGCCTAACATCGAGACCTCAAAAGAAACTCCTGACACCCGATTCCATCCACAGAAATCGCCGAAACAAGGTTTTATACCCAAAAACCTAACTTTGAAACAAACGTAGATTTACAGCAATCTACCCGTTAAAAACACACATGTTTACCCATAGCACACTTATACAGCAATAGGGTCTAGAATTCTACATCGGTGAGTTAAAAACTCGATGCCTCGATCCACATGCAAAATCGAGCTTCGCCGAAATTGAAATCTGACCGGGTGGTTGCGTAGCCCACGATGCCAAAAGCAAGGATCCGCTGTTGGATAGCAAAAAATCGACCCCCAGGCCCCCGAGCACTTAGAGAGAAGGCAGAGAGAAAATAGAAAACTTACTGGAGAATTTTTAGAAAATATCTTTATGAAAATATCTAACTCCAGATATTTACAGGTCTCCAAAATAACTTTTTTTTAAAAATTTTCAAGATTCGCACCACAACGGCCCACGACCCTGGGAACCTACCCCGCATGCATATCTAAGCCCGATCATGCATCAAAAGTAGTAAAAACATGCTTTAGCAAAAACACGTAACGCACGTCCAAAAACGCCGAAAAAGAAAACGGTTCAGGGTCTCACAAGGCTTACGCCCAGTTCACAATTCTGTCGAAGTAGAAGGTACTAACTTAGAAGGTTCCAAGTTTAGAATGTAAGCTGCTATTTCTAAAGAGAATCCCCTAACTGAATCTGGTAAACCTGAATAACTCATCATAGACCTATCATCTCCATCAGAGTCTTATTCCTTATTTCTGCTACACCATTCTATTGTGGAGTGCTAGGTGCAGTCAATTGGAATGTAATCCCCTCTGATGACAAGTAGTCCTTAAACTCTCCAAAGAGGTATTCCCCACCACGGTCGAATCGTAGTGATTTGATACTTTTACCCAGACGCTTCTCCCCATCCGCCTTGAATTCTTTAAATTTCTCAAAGCATTCAGACTTACGGTGCATTAAGTAAATGTATCCATACCTTAAGTAGTCATCAATGAAACTGACGAAGTACTCAAAGCCACCTCTAGCCCGGTCTAACGGTTCTTTACCTCTGTAGCCATTGGGCAAAAAGAGCCTCTTAGTCATCTTACCCTCTAACACAGATTCACAGACTAGAAGTGCCTCCACTTCCATTGAACTCAAAAGTCCATCTGCTACCAGTCTGTTTATCCTTTTTACAATAGTATGATCTAAGCGTAAGTGCCAAAGAACGTTTGGTTCATTAAAGAAAAAAACTTTATCTTATATGGTAATATAGATGTATTATTCGTTTCAGTCAGTTGCAGTGTAGGAGTGATTGGAGTAATAATATAAAAATCATCCACCAATGTACCAGAACAGATAATTCGTTTATTATCCTTAATAACCATAGAGTAATTAAAATTGTTAGATCTAGACAACCCAAGAGGGGGGTGAATTGGGACTTTTTTGTATTAACAATACGTTAAAGCCTTTTTAGAAATCTTTTAATATTGCAATATGAAAAGATTTGCAAGAATATAATCAATGCAATAATTAAAAGATGAGGGATAGAGAGAAAGAACCAGACACCAGAGATTTATAGTGG
>JAULJZ010150504.1:0-10012 GCA_032270985.1 Heliamphora pulchella | reverse complement strand
GGTTGGCCTCTACTAATCATCATTGGTTCTTTAATAGAATTTTTCAAATGCATACAAATAAAGAAAATAGAGGCAAAAAAAGAATATCGAAAATCAAATATGGAGAATACATAATATATGTACATAGCACTTCTAAATTAAACAATTACCAAAAAAAAATCGTAAGTCCTAAGGCATGCAATTTCTAACTAAATGATACATAGAGTACTCCCACATGCAATATTTACAAAAATAAACTAACTATCATGATTTGCAAAAAAGAACAAAAAAGATGCTAAAAATTGCTAAATGAAAATCATACCACAAATGAACACAAAGATTGCTAATAACATCATTAAAATGGTCAAAATGACTTAAACTACCAAAACAACCGAAATTTATATTAACATAGAACATACTTTTAGAAATGTTAAATTCTAGTTAAGAATGAAAGTAATGAAAGGAAACTAAGCTAATTGTTAAAAGATTTTTGAATTTATGTTAGAAAGAAATAAAAGAAAAGAATAATAACCAAAATGTTAAAAGGAAACTAAATTAAAACTAAAAGAGTTTTTATGGGTTTTATGTTTAAATAAAATAAAAGGAAGGAAAATGAACTATAAAAGAAAAATTAAACTAACATTTTAATTAGAGAAAATGACAATTAACAAAACAAAGCTAGTAACAAAATAAAAGAAAGAAATGCCAGAAAAGAAAATTAAAAAGAAAAGAAGAAGAAAAAAAAAATAAAGTTATTAAAAGAACATTACACTAATATTAAAAGAGAAGAAAATGAAAATAAAAGTTAAAAAAGGAACATTAAATTAATGCTAGTGAAGAAACATTAAGCTAATATTAAATAAAATAAGAGAAAATGAAATGGAACATTAAAAAGAAAATAAAACTATATTATAAGAAAAGGAAAAGAAAATGCACATTTGTATTAAACTAAAGATTAACTATTATTAAAAGAAAAAATATGTAAAATACTAGTAAAGGAAACACTAATTTAAGATTAAAAGAAAAATTGGCACTAAATGAGTGCAATGTTGACAATTGCAATCATTTTTATGTAAGTGCTTGTATTATACAATAACGACATTGTTCAGTCGTATTGTCGAATTATATTAGCACTATTTAATGAATAAAATAACGACAGCGTACTAAGTGTGAAATGTGGACAAGTTAACAACTTAAGAAAGTAAAGAAAATAACTAAATCACATAAAGTAAACAAGATTAACTATGGTAGGAATATACGAATTGAAATTGAAGTTTAACCCGGTCACCCCAAAAGAAAGGAATTGGAGTTAAAAAGACCGAGGATCCAAACGAGGTACCTAAATCGTGGAACCCTCAAGTTGGGAAATGTGCTTCAATCCTCGGATGGTGATTCCAAGCTAGGGCTTCAAATGTAGGCGTAGGATGTTTGGATCTCGGAATTTCAGTAGGGCTTTGGCGTCAAGGCTCAGAATTGCTCGGCACCTCGGCAGAGCTTCACTCTCAAAACCTCACACTCTAATTATGTCTTCGAAAACGTACCAGAGGTACGGTATTTATAGAGTTCTTCAGCTAATGAGATGTTGCCACGTTTTTTGGGCATGTCAGGCTATTTGGAGTTGGCGATCGCGACAATGTAAGTTGGCGGTCGCTATGTTTTTGAAAGGTTCCATAAGGTTCTATGGCGGTCTCCATGATGCAAACTAGCGGTCACCATAATAAAAGGTGGCGGTCGCCATATTTGGCTAGGGTTTCTAAGAGGTTCTACTGGCGGTCACCGCAATTAACATGGCGGTCGCCTTACTTGGGCATCAAGTTTCGATGGTTTGACAAAATTTCATTGGTTTGAAGGTTTCGGGTTCGAATACCGGGCTTAGATCACTTCCTGAGGATCGTACTGAGGCACCATTCCACCTATTTTTATTATCAGATTCACCTAAGATTAGGCGCGGTCAAATTGGGGTGTCTACAGTTGCCCCTCTTTGATATAACTTGTGTGAAGCAAGTTATAACAAAGACCCAGAGATGACAATCATTTGATCGAGCCGCCAATCTTAGGCCACAAGCATACAAGCATGCGTATTATGTTGGTCGTACCCAAATTTTCGTCGACCTACCTACGTACCCCTTTGCCAAGGATTAGACCAAAACGTAGTTCATGAGGCAAAATGCAAGGATGCAAAATTAGAAATATGATGCATGACAAGTGTACTGTAATGCAGACATGTATAACGCGAGTCAGTTTAAGGTCATGATGAGGACTTACGAGTCAGTTTAGGGTCATGAGGAGGACTGATAAGTCAGTTTAGGGTTTTGAGGAGGACCGAGTCAGTTTAGGGTCTTGAGGAGGACCGACGAGTCAGTTTAGGGTCATGAAGAGGACCGACGAATTAGTTTAGGGTCTTGAGCAGGACCGATGAGTCAGTTTAGGGTCATGAGGAGGACCGACGAAAAAAACATCAAATTAATAGGTCGAGTTAAGACCTAAAAATTCGAGACAAAGTACGGGATAAAAAATAATTAAAAGTCAAGTTACAACTTAAAATTAAACTTATCGGGAATAATAACTGCGACTTGATAGATCGTGTTTAAGACCTAAAAATTCGGGATGCGAGTTAAAAGCCAAGTTGTGGCTTAAAACTAAAGTTTATCGGAGGGAGAAAACACCTCAAAAAGATAAGGGTTTAAAACACACCAAATTATTTTTAGAATTATTTCTAAACACACAAAATTTTCTTGAAGTATTTTTAAGAAACACCCGAGATTATAAAATTATTTTTGAAAGAACACTCGCGAGAGTTATTTTTAAGGGAACTTATTATTTTGTTAAAATTTATTTTTGCTAAAAATAAAGTTCATGAAGTTAAAACACACAAAAAGAAACACATGATAAAAACCCCAAACACACCCTTAAACCCTGAAATGTTATAAAGGCCAACTGACACAAAGCCACCAACTTTGGAGTTGGCGGTCGCCATAACAACATGGCAGTCGCCTCGTTGTTTCCCTTTTGACACGGCGGTCGCCCACATAAAAACCCTAAAACCTGGCGGTCGCCATGTATCGTTTGAGGAAACTAACAGCCGCTTACGTGGGAGTTGGCGACCGCCAACTCCAAGCGCGCACCCAGCCCTTTAAAGCGCGCGAGATGGATTCATTTGTTCACTTCTCACTCTCTCTCTAGCTTTCTCACTCTCTCAGACTCTCTCTCTCTCGTCTTCTCTTAGCCTTCCCCTTGCTTTCTCACTTTCCTTAGCCTTTTCTCTTAGTTCTTTGTTTATCTTTGCTTCCATATGATGTTTACCCTTCTATTCGTGCTCACATTCTTCTTCATGGCGGGCCAAGGCCATGGGGACGACGATATTGGGGCACGATAGGCCCCTCTACCACTGGGAGCTCCTCCATGGGGACTCTCAGGGGTACGCCCACCAGTCTTCCCGCTAGCGGGGTCACTACCGCGTAGCCCACTGCTGCAATGGATGCCCTCGTTCTTGAGGTGGAGCGTGCCTCTCACCGGCCTACTGAGGAGGCACGAGCAGCTGCCAAGGCACAGGCGGCTGTCGATGCAGCTGCTGAGGCTGCGATGGCTGACTTCTTGGATTTCGATGCCGGAGAGGGTCACCCAGCACCCTTCAACCCGCATACTTACACTCCAACTCTCTATCGCGTGGTTCTGCGTGGGGTGAGATGCTACGAGCCTCCTGCTGACGCGGTTGCTGCTAACGTTCTTCTCCAATAGTCTGACCACCATATCTCTCGCCAGTGAGCTTCGGTATGTACCATATCCTTACTGTTTCAAATACCAAAGAATAATATATCAAACATAAACGCATGCCTAGGATCCCCCATGTGATGATGAATGATGATTTTTGATGTGTTGATGAATGATTCTGATGATGTGAATGATGATTGATGGGATTTAAATTTAGTTTACGTACCTATGCAATGGATATTAAAACAGTAGGGACACTTAGGATTTTAAACAAATAATGAAAAGAAGGGCGATTATTTTAGTGAAAATCACAAAATAAAAGGTTTGTATTTTTTATTTTTATTTTAAGGAAAAACACAAAACTAGGAGAGATTTTTGTTTTTATTTTTGGGGCATGAAAACTAGAGGAATAACTTTTATCAAAAAAATTAGAGGCAAAATTTCAAAAACTCTAGAGATTTAAGGACCATTTTAAAGAGAAATTTTTTCACAAGTTCTAGAAAACTTAGAAAAAACGAGCTGACAATTTTTTTGAAAATTTTAAAAATTTGTTCAAAAATTTTCAAAAGTTTTTAGAGAATTGAGGAAAATTTTTTTTTTTTTGGAAAATCAAGCAAGATTCTAGACATTTGAGAAAATTTTTTAAAAAATTGGGAAAATTTTTTAGAAATGTTTAGAAATTCCTAGAAACTTTTTAGAAAGTTCTGGAAAATTGAGAAAAATTTTGAAAAAATTCGAGAAAAATCATAGAAAATTTTAGAAATTCTTAGAAATTTTTAGAAAATTCTAGAAAATTAAGAAATTTTTTTGAAAAATCTTAAAAAATAAAGGAAAATTTTTTTTACTTTAACTGAAATTGCAAAGTTTTTAAAAAATAAAAGAAAAGACACGCAAGTCCCAAACTCTACAAAATAGGGATAAAAGCTATGAATTTTTTCAAAACAAAGCAAGAGGCCTCAAATCTTTCTCCTCTTCGTTGCCTGTTCCCCTTCTTCTTTATCCTTCTTTTCCCTGTCTTGAGTTAGCCATATCTTGCACTCAGTAGAAAGCTCGGGACATTACAGCTCCTGCATCTCCATCAATGAGCGAGATGGCCAAGCCTCCTGATACAATGCCAGAAATGGGGCACGTAGTACATATGAAGATAAATGGCCTCGAATGTTGTGAGGGATGATCTAACTGCGACCGAACTGCTGCATGTTCCTATGGGGACAATAGAAAGTAATCTGGTGCAGTCCTACGAGCAAAACACCAGGGTGATCCATGGTGGCCAAGTAATATCTGGACCAGTCAAAGAAAAAAAGTACTGCCGCCAGGTTACTTCGGTGTCACATATCTGATAATAGGAGCGATAGAGAAAAGCTGTAGCACTGTGTCTATCAGTAGGTGGCTTCTGAACAAGATTCACTTTCTCCATCAGCTTGATCTGTAGTAAAAGTTAGATCAGTAAGGAAAAGGCCTGGTAAAAAGCTTTAATAAAGAGAGAGGTCTTGGGCTCACCTGAAGAAGCAGAGGATTGCCAGCAAAGTTGGTGGTCTCACCATGATAAATAGCGTCTAAACTCAGTAGTGTCTCAGCTAAAACAACTGGCACGAAGTCCCTCCCCATCCACATTTGACCTGCAATGTCAACCAGGCCGCAACTAACTCGCCCGTAAGAAGGAATGAAAAACCAACCTTTGAAATCCCTTTTTTTATTGAAAATAGAGTCGCCACTTAGTTTTTGAGAAAAATTAAAAAAAACAAAAATGGTTACTGATCTTGAAAACGTTTAACTAGAGAAAAAGGGTCCGGGAGCTAAGGTACGAATCGGGAAAGGTGTTAGGCACCCTATTCGCCCAACCATAGGGTTGGCCTCTACTAATTATCATTGGTTCTTTAATAGAATTTCTCAAATGCATACAAATAAAGAAAATGGAGGTAAAGAGAGAATATCCAAAATCAAATATGGAGAATACATAACATATGTACATAGCACTTCTAAATTAAACAAGTACCAAAAGAAAAATTCTAAGTCCTAAGGCATGCAATTTCTAAGTAAATGATATACGGAGTACTCTCACATGCAATATTTACAAAAAAAACTAACTATCATGATTTGTATAAAAGTACAAAAAACATGCTAAAAGTTGCTAAATGAAAATCATACCACAAATGAACACAAAGATTGCTAATAACATCATTAAAATGGTCAAAATGACTTAAACTACCAAAACAACCCAAATTTATATTAACATGGAACATACTTTTAGAAATGTTAAATTCTAGTTAAGAATGAAAGCAATGAAAGGAAACTAAGCTAATGGTTAAAAATTTTTTGAATTTGTGTTAGAAAAAATAAAAGAAATGAATAATAATAAACAAAATGTTAAAAGGAAGCTAAATTAAAACTAAAAAAGTTTTTATGGGTTTTATGTTTAAATAAAATAAAAGAAAGAAAAATGAACTATAAAAGAAAAATTAAACTAACATTTTAATTAGAGAAAATGACAAATAGCAAAACAAAGCTAGTAACAAAATAAAAGAAAGAAATGCTAGAAAAGAAAATTAAAAAGAAAAGAAGAAGAAAAGAAAACATAAAGCTATTAAAAAACATTACACTAATATTAAAAGAGAAAAAAAAGAAAATAAAAGCTAAAAAAAGAACATTAAATTAATGCTAGTGAAGAAATATTAAGCTAATATTAAAAAGAAATAAGAAAAAATGAAATAGAATATTAAAAAGAAAATAAAACTACATTACAAGAAAAGAAAAAGAAACGGCACATTAGTATTAAACTAAAGATTAACTATTATTAAAAGAAAAAAGATGTAAAATACTAGAAAAGGAAACACTAATTTAAGATTAAAAGAAAAAATTGGCACTAAATGAGTGCAATATTGACAATTACAACTATTTTTATGTAAGTGCTTGTATTATAACAATAACGACATTATTCAGTCGTATTGTCGAATTATATTAGCACTATTTAATAAATAAAATAACGACAACGTACTAAGTGTGAAATGTGGACAAGTTAAGAACTTAAGAAAGTAAAGAAAACAACTAAATCACATAAAGTAAACAAGATTAACTATGGAAGGAATATGCGAATTGAAATTGAAGTTTAACCCGATCACCCCAAAATAGAGGAATTGAAGTTAGAAAGACCGGGGATCCAAACGAGGTACTTGAATCCTGGATTCCTCAAGTTGGAGAATGTGCTTCAATCCTCGGATAGTGATTTCAAGCTAGGGTTTCAAATGTAGGCGTAGGAGGTTTGGATCTCAGTATTTCGACAGGGCTTCGGCGTCGGGACTCGAAACTGCTCGGCACATCAGCGAAGCTTCACTCTCAAAACCTCACATCTAATTCTGTCTTTGAAAACGTACCAAAGGTACGGTATTTATAGAGTTCTTCGGCCAATGAGATGTTGCCATGTTTTTGGGACACGTCAGGCCATTTAGAGTTGGCGGTTGCCACAATGTAAGTTGGCAGTCGCCATGTTTTTGAAAGGTTCCACAAAGTTCTATGGCGGTCGCCATGATGCAAACTGGCGATCTCCATAATAAAAGGTGGTGGTCGCCATATTTGGCTAGGGTTTCCAAGAGGTTCTACTGGCGGTCGCCGCAATTAACATGATAGTCGCCTTACTTGGGCAGCAAGTTTCGATGATTCGACAAAATTTTATTGGTTTGAAGGTTCTGGGTTCGAATACCGGGCTTGGATCACTTCCCGAAGATCGTATTGAGGCACCATTCCACCTGTTTTCATCATCGGATTCACCTAAGATTAGGCGGGGTCAAATTGTGGTGTCTACAACAGGACATTTGAGTAATTAATTTTATACTGACTATATAAATTAATTCACACCCCAAGGTTATTATGAATAGTATTTATCCTCTTAATCCTGAAATAATTATTGATTTGCGTATATTTAATATTCATTATTTTGATTTATTAGAGGGTGCAATCTTATATGAGTTTATATTTCCGGTGAGTTAGATAGCAGTATTATTTATATGACGAATATTTATTATTGACAAAATTCACGTCCTGAAATATCAAGATTGACGATATCCCCTTAAGGAAACTTATAAGTTTTAACCAGGCTAAACCCTGCAGGTGTATTTAATTATCCGGCGGTCAAATAAGTTAACCGAAAGGGCTTAAAAAATATCAAGATGCTGATTAAATTAAATTATTAGTAATTAAATTTAATTGAAAGATATCGAGAATCTTAACGTGGGGAAAAATGGTAAGCATTTAATAACAGGAGCTCAATGCTATATGGTATTGAGATTATGAGTCAGAATGCAATTATAGTTCTTTAGTAGTGTGAATTGTAATTCATTATTTTATAAAAATTACCGAAACCACTGCTAGTTTTCCATAATTACAGATACCGCTATGAGGTTTGCTTAATTGTATAAACCGCTGATACGTGCCTGTGTTCTACTGGAAGTCTTACTCATAATTACTCCCCAGGTGCCTATGTAACCCTTATATTTGCGAGTAGGCTGAACCAGTTTCATAACTTGTCTTCTAAGACTAGAGCTATCTTGATTCTATCGGTACGAGTTCTTGGAGAATTATAGGCTACAAGGGAATACAGTAAAAGATTTGACAGGAGTTTCAACTCGTATTCAAATCGTAGTTGAAGATTCGACCGGTAAAAATGTATTCTTTTAAATTAACTTCGAATGCACGGGTTTTATTTTGATCGTTCGTTATCAAAAGTTTTATCTGGAGCTTGTTTTGGCGATTGCCCGTCCAGTTAATTTTTTTTCGTTAATCGTTTGCAAAAACATAGATCTTGGCAGTCTTGCCTCCAACAATTGGTATCAGAGCCATTTTATGTTTTATTTTCGGTTATCCAGGCCGGGTAGTTTTAGAACTGTTGCTAACTTTGTTTTGTAGGCATTCTAATCCCAGTTTTATGATCGTCATTTAGTTTTTCATGTTTGATCGTCATTTTAATTACAGGGATTGACCGTGATAGATTAAATGTAAGCCTTTGGGACATAGGATCGATGTAATAGCTAACTTTATGTTTTTAAATATGTGTTTAGATTATTTAAGAAAAAGTTGAATATGTCCAAGAACATGAAGAACGGAGGCGGCACCGACAGTGGTTTGGGTTTTAACATGTCACATATCGCAATAAGTTTTTAATAATTTTAAATGACTTTTTTCGGTGAGTTTTCTGCGATATTTATGTATAAAAAATAACATAAAAAACAAGTCAAAAATAGGAAGAAAATATCACCAAAATAGCCCGGTTCCGGCGGCTTTGCCGGTGACGATTCGGCGGCAATTTTTATCATTTTTCAGGTCATTTTTGGAACTATTTTTGAGAAGTTTTTTAAACATAAAATTGCATTAAAATATATCTCAAAATATTGTCAAAAATTTTAAAAAAAACTAGAACAAAATCACAATGAGGCCGTTTTTTTACAGTTATTCGGGCAGTTTTTGAGCAGTTTTTTGACAAACAAATAATACTTTTCGAGATCTTTCGTTTGATATAAAGTACGTTAAAAACAGAGTTCAAATGAGGCCAAAACGACCTCCGAAAGTTGGCGGTTAAAGGTGGTGGCGCTGGGTGCGGTGGAAGCATCTTTGGGAAGCATTTTCGATAGTTTTTAGAGCTATTTTTGAGCAAATTTTTCTAATAAAAATAGTACTTTTCGATAACTTTCTTTTGACATAAAGTACGTCAAAAATTGAGTTCAGAAAGTGGTCGAAAAAGCCCTAGGAAGTTGGTTGCGCAGTGCTGTTGCGGACAGCAGCGTTTTTTGAGGTTCGAATGGTTTTTTTGGCCATTTTTTGGGCAAGTTTTCATCAAATTTTTTGACAGAAAAATCTCATATTTTGAGAGCTTTTCAACGATATAAAACTTGTCGAAAACAGAGCCCGAATGAGGCCGCAGGAGCCGCCTGAAGGCGGCGGCAAGGGCGGCGCCGGTGGTGGTCTAGCGATTTCTCTCTCTCTCTCGTTTTCTTTGTGTTGATTTTCTGATGTATACAAGACTGATATAATATATCAGTATATATCAGATAGTATCAGAAAAGCCTGATGCAATCAAGATACTGAATCAAATGCGAACAGGAATTAAAACAGTTGACTCTCTAAGGGAGAATGAAACACCTCAGTGTTTTATTTGGATCATAAAATCGGGATATATGCATATCTTGTTCATATATATATAAACTGCGTGGATGATTATATATCTGTTTTATTTATTCTGTTAATTTAATTAATTAAAAAATTCGGTTTTAATTAAAATATTTTGTAATGAAAAATAAAATTAAGTTTTTTTAATTAATTAATTTTAATTAAA
>JAULJZ010150503.1:0-10012 GCA_032270985.1 Heliamphora pulchella | reverse complement strand
CATTGATGCTATTCATATACTGAAGGAAACACATCAAATATATAAATAACCTAAAAGATAAGGGTCAGGGTCTCACAATATAGATCAATATTTCATGTATCGCTTGTTTGATAGATATCGACGAGAAGGTTTTAAAACTATAATTTTTATAAAGAACAAATGTGTAAAATAAAAATTATGATATTGTCAAATATATATAAAAGTATTTCGGGTTCATAAGGAAAAAGGAAAAAACAGCTAAAACCACATTTGAGTAGTGAAAGAAAATCAAGGAAATGGGTCCACTATAGTCAGATGCCTTTGAAATGTATTAATCTTTTCGAAAGTATATTTCCTTTAATATAAACAACTAAATTGGATTGTGTTCGATTTTCTTCTATTTTACTCTATCGTCAGATGCCTGTGAATTAATTGGTTTTGTAAATTACAGGTACCAATGGAGGAGAATTTGACAAGAATTGCATAAAAAGCTTAATAGGTACAATGAGCAGCTACAACAGTTCAGCCATGTAAAGAATAAAGCACTTGATCAATACGTGAACTTCACTGAACAAGGAGAAAAGCTCCAAAAAATGTAAGAAAGCCACATTATATAAAGAATAAAGCACTTGATCAATACCCATTTGGATGTATTTAATCAAAAGTAGTGTAGCATTGGCAAGAAAGCCACATTATATATATTTATTTGTAATCCAGATCATGGTTATACATTTCAAGGGTTTGGGGTCTCAAGCAAAGCAGAGAGAAAATTCATAGATATTCTAAAACTATCATGTGGCATAATTTAGTTGATATTTGTAATCAATAAAAATATGCATTGCATATTAAGGCTTAGTATGTTTCAACAAAACATCATTTGTAGAAAAGACTTTTAATATTTTTTGGTGTGCGATACGATGAAAACATGCCAAATGGATTCTCAAGAGGCGACCTTCGTATGGCTAAAACATGACATAGTGTAGTCAAAATAATGGCCATCATGAGCAGTAAAAGTGGTCACATAC
The DNA here is from genome assembly GCA_032270985.1 of Heliamphora pulchella. Classification (NCBI taxonomy): domain Eukaryota; kingdom Viridiplantae; phylum Streptophyta; class Magnoliopsida; order Ericales; family Sarraceniaceae; genus Heliamphora; species Heliamphora pulchella. The sequence goes on along the minus strand of JAULJZ010150503.1, from coordinate 9,008 downwards.
AATTGTAAGAATGATACCCATTATTTGCTTTTCTATATGGAACATTGATATAATGATAGGAGTGGTAATATTTGGTTGCAAGATTGTTCGTAATGTGTAGTAAGAGTAGTCACGTGGCCATGGCAAAGAGGTGAAGGCACATAACATTGGCAATTGTCAATAGCCATTCCCGGTGTAGCTAATATATGTGCGATACAACAATGAAAAGTTCCAGGAAATGTGTTCATTTACTATGGTAAAAATGACACTCTGGCTCGGTTTTAAATACGGTGTGTTGATTGAACAGTTGGTCACATTAGGTTGTAACGATATTTATGTTCATAAAGATGAGTAACCTTGCTTGAATGGTTGACTCATCAAATAGAGTAGTAACAATACCTTTCATGGAATGCTACGATCACATGGAGTAGAAAAGTATCATGTTCAGGAAATATGGTGACATAGAAACTTGTGCTTCGATAGTTGTTTCATCACATGGCATCCGACGATCATATAGAGTAGTAAATGTGTCTATGCTAAGTAGTATGTGTGGTCACATTGAGTGGTAAAACCAAACTTGTGCTTCAACCATATTTTGATCATATGGAATCCTATGCTCACTTGGACTACTAAAAGTGTTCATGTCCTGAAGTAGGTATGGTCACGTGTAGTGGTATAAACAAATGTGTGCTTGGATGTTTGTTTTATTACATGGAATTATATCATGGACTACTAAAAGTGTTAATGCATGGGATAACTATGGTCACACTAAGTGGTAAAAACAAACTAGTGCTTGGACCTTTGTATGATGACATGGCATCCTATGATCATATGGCATAGTAAAAGTCTTCATATTAGGGTGTAGATATGGTCACATTGCGTGGTAAAACCAAACTTGTCCTTACACCTTTGCTTTAATACATAGCATCCTATTATCCCATGAGTGGTAAAAGTGTTCATATCTAGTAGTAATCATCGTCACATTGAGTGGTAAAAAGACAATTATCCGTACATGTTTGCCTTAATACATGGCTTTCAATGATCACATCGAGTGATAAAAGTGTTCATCTTCGATAGTAATTATGGTCACATGGAGTGGTAGAAACACACTTGTACTTACACCTTTGGTTTAATGCATGGCTTCCAATGCTCACATCGAGTGGTAAAAGTGGTCATGTCAAGTAGTTGTAGGTATGGTCACATTACGTGGTAAAACCAAACTTGTCCTTACACCTTTGCTTTAATACATGGCATCCTATTATCACATGAGTGGTAAAAGTGTTCATGTCTACTAGTAATCATCGTCACATTGAGTGGTAAAAAGACAATTATCCTTACATGCTTGCCTTAATATATGGCTTTCAATGATCACATCGCGTGATAAAAGTGTTCATCTTCGATAGTAATTATGGTCACATGGAGTGGTAGAAACACACTTGTACTTACACCTTTGGTTTAATGCATGGCTTCCCATGCTCACATCGAGTGGTAAAAGTGGTCATGTCAAGTAGTAAGTGTGATCACATTGAGTGATAGAAAGACACTTATCTTTACACCTTTCATTTAATGCATGGTTTCAAATGTTCACATCGACTAGTAAAAGTGTTCATGTACAGTAATAATTATGGTCACATTGAGTGGTAAAAACAAACTTGGGCTTACACCTTTGGTTTAATACATAGCACCATCTCATCACATCAAGTGGTAAAAGTATTCATCTCTTGTAGTAAGTATCGTCACATGAAGTGGTAAAAACACAATTGTACTTACACCTTTGCTTCAAATGATCACATCGAGTGATCAAAGTGGTCATGTCAAATAATAATTGTGGTCACATTCAGTAGTAAAAATACACTTATCCTTACACCTTTGCTTTAATGCATGGCTTCCAAAGATCACATTGACAGATAAAAGTGTTCATGTCAAGTAGTAAGTGTTGTCATATTGAGTGGTAGAAACACTTGTACTTATACCTTTGCTTTAATGCATTCCTTTAAATGTTCATATCGCGTGGTAAAAGTGGTCATGTCAAGTGGTAATTATGGTCACATTCAGTGGTAGAAACACACTTGTGCTTACACCTTTTGGTTTAATCCAGAACTTGCAATGATCACATCGAGTGGTAAAAGTGTTCATGTCAAGTAGTAAGTGTGGTCACATTGAGTGGTAGAAACACAATTGTCCTTGCAACATTGCTTTAATACATGGCATCCAATGATTATATTGAGTGGTTAAAGTTTTCATGTCTAATAGTAATTATGGTAACATACAGTGGTAAGAGTAAACTTATGTTTAGACCTTTGTTTGATCACATGGAATAGCATGATCATATCGAGTAGTCAAAATGGTCTTCTTGGGGAGTAGGTATGGTCTCATGTAGTGTTAAAAGTAAACTTATACTTGGTCCTTTGTTTGATCACATGGAATAGCATGGTCACATCAAGTATTATAAATGGTCATCTTGGGGAGTAGGTATGATCACATCCAGTGGTAAAAGTAAACTTGTGCTTGCCCATTTGTTTATAAGGTTAATCATCAAATGATGTAGTAAAAATTCTCAGGTCTAGTTGAAGGTAGGGTCATATGCAATGGTAAAATAATTCTTTTCTTGCCCCTTGTTTTATATAATGAAATTGAGTAGTAAAAATCTTCATTTTCAGTACTAAGTATGGTCATATAGAGTAGTAAAAGACTACTTGTTATTGGCCCTTTGTTCTATCGGGTGAGTCATCACATAGTGTAGTTAAACTCATCATGTCCAGTAGTAGATATGGTCACATGCAATAGTAAAATTATTCTTTTATTGCCTTTTTTTTAATAACATCACATTGAGTAGTATAAATGATGAAGTCACATGGCATTGTCAACTGTTAAAAGCCATTCGCGGTGTAGCTAGTACGTGCGCAATATAACAATCAAAGGTGCTTTTGGCACCAAGGTTCCATAAGTTGTCACATGCTGTAGTGATCAAAAGTATTCTTAGAAGATGAGTTTCATGGTGGACCTCATTTTTAATGCGTGGAATGATCACAAGTCGTAAAAGTGTTAATGATGAGAAGTAGAAGTTGTCACACGCTGTGATAAAAAATATTCTTAGAAGATGAGTTTTATGGTAGACCACATTTTTAATACGTGGAATGATTACAAGGACTAGTAAATGTGTTTATCCAGTGTTGTATATAATTGGTCATATATACTGGTAAAAGCTATACTTAGGGAATACACATGAAATATGACATTCCGTGGCAGAAATAGTTATGAAGAGTAGTAAAAGTGACGACATATACTAGTCAAACTTGTACATGTGCTAGCTTTTCATAATTAAATATTTATTCAATGGTATAATAATCACATTGGGTTGTAGAAATGTTCATCTTGTAGGGTAGAAGTTTTCACATTTTGTGGTTAAAAAAATACTTAGACTTGCTTTCCATGGTGGACCTCCGTTTTAATGTGTTGCATGATCACATGGAGTAGTAAAAGTGTTTATCCTATGTAGCAGAAATTATCATATGCGTTGTTAAAAATATAGTTATGCTTGCTTTTTAAAATGGTATGAATTATACATGTGCTCTTTTACTAAAAACATTTTGAAGTAATACCAAAGAAAGTGGTATTCACAAAGACATTTTGAAAACCATTCTCCGGTGTAGCTAATACATGCGCAATAAACAATTAAAGGTGCCCTTGGCATGGCCAATGCAATACGAAGTGGTGCCCTTGGCATGCACAAAACAATGCACCAAGGTGCCGAAAACATGCCCAAGGCAATGCCTAGAGGTGCCCAAGAAAAGGCCAAAATGTTCCCAAGAGGTGCCCTTTGCATGATCAAAATATGACATAATGTAGTAAGGATAATTATGTCAAGTAGTAAGAATAGTCACATGCAGTTGTAATAATTATACTTGTGCTTGGATTGTTGTTTTAATTATATGAATGATCACATTGGGTAGTAAGAATGGTTATCAAAAAAATGGCCCAAGGTGCCCAAAGCATGCCTATACCAAGTAAAGTTATGCGTGGTCACATTGAGTATTAAAAATGGTCATCTTGAGGAGTAAGTATGGTCACATCAAATGGTCAAAGTAAAGTTATACATGGACCTTTGTTTGCTCACATGGAATGGCATGGTCACATCGAGTAGTAAAAATGGTCATCTTGAGGAATAGGTATGGTCACATCTAGTAGTAAAAGTTAACTTGCTCTTGGACCTTTGTTTGATCACATAGAATTGCATTGTCACTCGAGTAGTAAAAATGGTCATCTTAAGGAGTAGGAATGGTCACATCCAGTGGTAAAAGTAAAGTTATGCATGGACCTTTACTTTCTCACATGGAATGGCATGGTCACATCGAGGAGTGAAAATGGACATCTTAAGGAGTAGGTATGGTCACATCTAGTGGTAAAAGTAAAGTTGTGAATGGACCTTTGTTTACTCACATGGAATGGCGTGGTCACATCGAGTAGTAAAACTGGTCATCTTGAGGAGTAGGTATAGTCACATCCAGTGGTAAAAGTAAAGTTGTGCATGGACCTTTCTTTGATTTAATGAAATGGCAAGGTCACATCGAGTAGTAAAAATGGTCATCTTGAGGAGTAGGTATGGTCATATCCAGTGGAAAAAGTTAACTTATTTTTGGACCTTTGTTTGATCACATGGAATGGCATAGTCACATGGAGTTGTAAAAATGGTCATCTTGAGGAGTAGGTATGGTCACATTCAATGGTAAAAGTTAACTTGTTCTTGGACCTTTGGGTGCCTAACAAGGCTTCTTGGACATAACGTTGAGCGCGTGTTGTTGAATGGGAAGCCTAACAAGGCTTTTTGGATATCTCTCTCTATAGTGTTTGTGTCATTTTGAAATATGGAATTCATTTTTTTAGGAGTATTTTCTCATTAAGTATTTAATTGAGTCGTGTGGCAACCATTTATATAACGAGGGTATTTTTCGTACAAAAATCCCCTCGTTATATGAGACTTATAATAAAATTAATCTTACAAGGCCTGTTGAGCGCCACGTCGAGCGCAACGTCCAACGTCGTTTCAAGGTTGTTACTAGAGTTGGCGCCTACCAAGGCCTTTTGGGCGCTATGGCGAGCGCGTGTCCAGCGCCATCTTCTAGGTGTCACTGGAGTTGGCTTTTAACAAGGCTTGTTGGGCGCCACGTCGAGGGCGTGTCCAGCGCCATCTTTTGGGTGATCAATTTGGAACCCAAAAAGAAAAAACTCATTCAATTTTTTTGCTTTTTACTTTTTCATTTTTTAAAAGTATATTTTTCTTCACAAATAAGACTTAAAAATCATTATACGAAACAACAATATTGTTCCATCGAAAAATGTTCACTTCCTTTTTGACAACTTAAAAAAATGGACATTTTAAACGAGCCTAAAAGTAGGAAAAAATGATAAACTAGGATTTTTAACAAAATGAAAAAAATGGTCACATTATCACATCGAGTGGTAAAAGTGTTCATGTCATGTAGTAACTATGGTCACATTCAGTGATAGAAACGCACTTGTCCTTACACTTTTGCTTTATGCATGGCTTCTAATGATTACATCGAGTGATAAATGGGTTCATGTCATGTAGTAACTATGGTCACATTCAGTGGTAGAAACATTGGTTCCAATGATACATTGGTATAATACATTGGTTCCTTACACCTTTGCTATAATACATTGGTTTCAATGATCATATGGAATAGTAAAAGTGTTCATATCCAGTGGTAATTATGGTCATATTGAGTGGTAGAAACACACTTATCCTTACACAATTGCTTTAATACATTGCTTTCAATGATCACATGGAGTGGTAAAAGTGACCATGTCCAGTGGTAATTATGGTCACATTGAATGGTAGAAACACACTTGTCCTTACACCTTTGGTTTAATGCATGGCTTCAAATGTTCATAGCGAGTGGTAAAAGTGTTCATGTAGAGTAGTAATAATCATCACATTGAGTGGTAGAAACACACTTGTCCTTACACCTTCGGTTTATGCATTGCTTCAAATGTTCATAACGAGTTGTAAAAGTGGTCATTTCAAGTGGTAATCATAGTCACATTAACTGGTATAAACAGAATGGTCTTTACACACTTATCATTACACATTCGGTTTAATGCATGGCTTCCAATGATCACAATGAGTGGTAAAAGTGTTCATGTAGAGTAGTAATAATCATCACATTGAGTGGTAGAAACACACTTGTCTTTACACTTTTGGTTTAATGCATGGTTTCAAATGTTCATATCGAGTTGTAAAAGTGGTCATGTCAAGTGGGTAATTATGGTCACATTCACTGGTAGAAACACAATTGTCTTTACACGCTTGTCCTTTACAACAATTGTCTTTTACAATTGTTATAAAAGTGGTCATGTCAAGTGGTAATTCTGGTCACATTTAGTGGTAGAAACACACTTGTACTTACTCCTTTGCTTTAATACATGGCTTCCAATGATCACATCGCGTGGTAAAAGTGTTCATGTATAGTAGTAATTCTGGTCACATTTAGTAGTAGAAACATAATTGTCTTTACACACTTGTCCTTACAATTTCAGTTTAATGCATGGCTTCTAATGATCACTTCGAGTGATAAAAGTGTTCATGTCAAGAAATAAGTGTGGTTACATTGAGTGATCGGAACCAAAGGGTTACACCTTTGCTTTAATACATGGTATCCAATGATCATATCGAGTTGTTAAAGTTTTCATGTTTAGTAGTAATTATGGTCACATGCAGTGGTAAGAGTAAACTTGTGCTTAGACTTTTGTTTGATCACATGGAACAGCATGGTCATATCAAGTAGTAAAAATGGTCATCTTGGGGAGTAGATATGGCCACATGCAGTGGCAAAAGTAAACTTGTGCTTGGTCCTTTGTTTGACCACATGGAATAGCATGGTCATATCAAGTAGTAAAAATGATCATCTTGGAGAGTAGGTATGGTTACATCTTGTGGTAAAAGTAAACTTGTGCTTGCCCAATTGTTTTAACGGGTTATTCATCAAATGGTGTAGTAAGAATTCTCAGGTCTAGTTGTAGGTAGGGTCATATGCAATGGTAAAATAATTCTTTTGTTGCCCTTTGTTTTATATGATCAAATTGAGTAGTTAAAATCATGTCCAGTAGTAGGCATGGTCACATGCAATAGTAAAAATATTCTTTTATTGCCTCTTTTTTTTATATCATCACATTGAGTGGTATAAATGATCATGTCCAGTATTAGGTATGGTCATATAAAGTGGTAAAAGTATACTTGTTGTTGTGGCTTTGTTTCAATGATAAGTTCTCTTGATGACTATTTTATTTTAACAATACAAATCACACGTTAGGTATTAAAAATAGTTTTATCCAATAGTAGAAATACGCTTCAACCTTTGTTTCTCTTGATGGCTTTCTCGTAGACTTTTGTAATTAAAGTGTTAATATATAGTTATAAAAATTGTCATAAATAGTGATAAAAGTAATCATATGTTGTGGTAGAAGTTGTGATATTGAGTTTTGCCACTGGTCATATGTAGTAGTATGTATTATGATATTAAGTAGTAGGATTTTATGTATCTAGTGGTAACAATTGTCATATGCACTGATAGGGGTTGTTTAGCTTTATTTTTTGGCGGGAAAACATGCAAAATCACCTTTTGTTATGGAAAACCACTTTGACTTTTTGTTTTATTATTACATATTTAATTCAATGGTCAAGATCTTTTGTTGGACTAATCTAAGGGTCCAAATTGATTGGGGCATGATGCCCCGAAACCGGTTTAGGTTATCATGGAAAAATCCATCTGTGTGAGAAAGAGGTACCGGTCTGATGACAGAAAAGAGCGTGTCAAAATTATCCCTAATCTCTAAGCAGCTTGTTAGAATGGTGAGGCAAAAAAAGAAGAAGAAAGCACAATAAAGAAAATGGCAAAATCGTCTTTTCACGGGTGAAAAAATAGTACTGTTCATTCGATGTATTCACGCTTTATATATATATACTAGGGTATAACCCGTGCTTAAATACACTTCCAATCAATTTAATTTTTTAAAGACAGTTATCCTTCAAAATATTAACAATCAACTATTAAAAATAAACAATCCAACTAATAAAAATTTACATAAAATAGAATGGAAATTATGTACAATTTTTTTTTATAATAAAATTGATCAAAATCTATTTTTTAATAAAACATTTTCTATCTATTACACATACCTCTAAAACGTACTTTCGAATCAATTTTTTCTACTCAATTATTAAATGACACTTGTACTCTCATGTACATAAAATGTAATTAATAGGAAAAATAATACATTAAAATAAAAAATAAATTAAATTAATTATCGAACTTTTAAAACAATCACTATTATAATTAAAATACTTAAGATTTAAGAAATAAAACAAATAAAAATAAATTCCTCTATTATGTAGAGTTTGAAGAGACATAGAAAGTCACGTGGTTCACATAATTTCGCCTTTCTCCACATGTATAATACCATAAATTCATATATAACTATAACCTTCACACTCTAAAAAGAAAAATCATACACTATGTAGGATAAATTATAAAGTTTCTATAACTCCTCAAAAGTTTTTTTTTATAAATAAAAAACTATTCAAACCAAGTTTCTATAAAAGGTAACCAAAATAGAAATTTAAATTTTTAATTTTTACATAGGAATATTTTCTTTAAAAAAAATTAATAATAAACTTTTGTAAAAAAAAATGATACATTTTAAACTGTCACGTAATACAAATGTTTTTACATTAAAAAAGAACTAATTCAATAATTTTCTATCGAAAGTAACTAAAATAACATTTTTTCAATAAAATAAATTTATTTTTTGTGAAGAGAGATGATATTTTTTGAAGAGGAAAAAATGAGGAGAGAGTGGTGTTGAATGGGAAGAGAGATGGTAATTTTTCAAACTAACTGCTTTAAATGAGGAGAGTGGTGATATTTTTTTAAAACGATACTTATTACCGTTAGATGAAAACTTGGACAATTTCAACAATTAGATAAAAAATATGACGTGTCATAAGACTG
>JAULJZ010150502.1:0-10013 GCA_032270985.1 Heliamphora pulchella | reverse complement strand
TAACTTGTAACTAAAATAGAAGAAAAAATAATTATAGCTTGCAGTAGAAGTTGTAAGTGTTTAAAAAAATTATAACTTATAACTAAATTTAATAGTAAAAAACTCAAAACTACTTGAAGTAGTTTTGCTAAACCACCCCATAATTAGGATGAAAGAATTGACATAATGCTGGGCATTTCTTTCCCAACATCAAAATTATAGTACAAAAATTTTCGGTTGATCAGCACGTGAAATTAATGTTATATGTTGATAAAATTCGTATAAATAAGAATTATAATAATAAAAATAAAAATTCATATTAGAAAAAATAGTGTATGTAAAGTGACATTCATTAAATTCAAAGAGTGATTCAGATTATTTAACTCATTTATTTCTTGTATGTTGGTATATATGTTACAATAGACTTATTAGAAAAAATAGATAATTTTTAAGCGAATTAAATGTGATAATTTCAATAATACAGATTAGTTAGAATTGAATTCTAACTAAGGAGTCTTATGGTTCCGAAGAATCCATCAACATAACAAGAAATGGTTCTTTTAATTTTAATAAAGCCCGTTTTAATAATTAATATTGTTCAATTTAAACAAAAAAGAAAATTAACTTTTTATCCAATTAATTAATTTTAAAAAACTAACTTAAGAATATTAAAAAAAAAAACTTTTAAGCTAGTAACCAATTAAGCCTTTCGTGTAACCCATTTTCATTTTTTAAAGACTTTCTAACTTTATGTTCACATTTTTTTAAATCTTTTGGATTTCTCTCATTAAGAAAAAATAAAAAATAAATAATTTTGATCAAAAGATTTTAAAAAATTTAGAGAGAAGATGAGTTAGTGATTAACGATCTAATATGGAGTATCAAACAATAGACCATGTGTTCAAATTTTACCATCCACCAAAAAAATTAAAAATATTTGCACATATTTTGCCGATATATGAAAGAGAGTTAAGCCACACGTAAGAGAGCGTGTTTACTCCGACAGCATCTAGGGTTCTTCAAACAATGTGATATTTCATGCTGGATAAATCTTTAATCATGGACCAACTACTGATCATCGCCTTAGTAAGCTATTGACTCATTAACAAGTTAATTAGACGCGATTCCTCCCTCAGCCTAATTCCTCGTTTTGCACCTTACCCTACAAAGTATTAGCATTCGTGTATTAACAGTCGTTTTCCGCTGTTGTTTCCCTTTTAAGAGCAGGTTCTTACACATTATTTATTCGTCCACCACTAGAAATACCACTTCATGTCCGATTTGCATGTGTTAAGCATGCTGCCAGCTAAAGACAAAATTGATCCATATCATCTTAACTTGGTTCTCTACTTCCTCTATTTTTTTTAAGAATACCGAGTCGATTTTAAGAATTCTTATTCAAATTTTGGCTCTTAACATTTAACGATTAACAAAAAAATAGAAATTGAATATTTATTCAGGGAAAGCCGTATGATAGAAGTAGACCAAACAATGTTGAGAATATATATAAATAATAAATTTATCATTCTCTTTAACAACTTAAGCTTTTAGACGAATTGATGATCAAGAAAAAAAGAAATTGCTAAAAAATTGATTTTTTAAGTGGCTTTGGACCGACCAATACACATGGCCACCATGACAGTACTGATTTCTACCTGAACAAAGGGAGAGGGATCAGTGGTTTGAAGCTGGTTTTGCCAAGCCCTGCCCACTGTTTTTTATCAAAAAAAAATTCTTAATTAAAATACAGAAAAAAGAATTAATAAAAAATTATAAATATTAAATAAGTACTGCTGTAATTTAAAAAGTAGAGTTTTCTCTACAAAATTTTTAATTTCATTACAAATTTACGCATTTCATTGGCCGTAGCTGAGATTGAAATTAGCAATTAAAAATACTAAATTAACTAATTTTATTCTTATTAAACTTCTCAAATTCCTCTATGTACAACATAAAAATATTAGTAGTAATTTACGTATATATGTAATAATTCATGAAGGGAATTATAATAATTTAAATCACAAAAATACTTATATATATATATATATATTAATTACAAACATCATAGAAAAGTTAGTATATTTTACCAAAACTTTTATTTGATGGATGGTTCAGTGAAATCTTTGAATACAATTGGCTGCTGCTGGTAATGGTGGTAGAGACCCTGACACAGCTACAGTTGTTCTTGTTTTTCATGCATATGCATTATTATGCTATGGATACAATTTCACTCACATTAAGTTATTAGATATTATATTTAAATTTAAATTCAAAAGCTAGGGTTTTTTTTAGCTTCGAGAAAGGAAGACAGTAACTTTTCCCTAATTTTAACTTTTTAAAAATCTTCTTTCTCTTTTTTCCGTATTTTATTTCTTAATCCTGATCTCTTTATTTTGCTCATGTCCATTAGATTGACATTAGTAACACCAATATTGAGCTTAGATAACTACTGTAACGCCCTGACTTTTCACATAACAACGATATTATTCGTTTTGGGTAAAAAATCTTCACAATTTTATTTTTTTCAGGAGGTTACCCATTCTTATATTGTTCCAGCGCACGGACGCTTAACTACAAAATTCTGCTGGGGTCTCTACCACCTGAAAAAATGTCTCATTATTATGTAAAGGTCCAAAATTTTTCCTTTATAACTCAAAAATTTCTTCTTTTTTTTCGATGTGAGATACCATGATATCACAAGTACTCTCGACTTTTAGTAAGCTTTCGAGAGTTGCGTAGAAACTACAATAACGCTATAGCTGGTTGTGAAAGAAAAGTGAATGTGTGTATCATGATGATTAGTTTTTCTTATTTGTTTATTAATTTTTTAGTATGTTTTACTAATACTTTCATGTGTAAATGCCTGCTGTCCTCGATTAATTGATTTTTTTAAAACTAAATTTTAAAAAAAATTAATATTTTTTGGGGCTTTATTGTTGCAAGAGAATCATGACCATGAAAAAAAAAACGTTGCAATGATTTCTTTCAAATTGTTTGGCAGCTCAAGTTGAGATGCAAGGTTAGAGACAAAAGGAATGAACCTATAAATAATTAATCAGACATGCACCTAAAAAAAATAACAACATGATATTTTTATTTAAAAAAAGTAAATGGACAGAAATGCCCCTCCACAGATCAGCCATGCACCCATCATCTCCTCCCCCGCCTTGTTATTTTTGCCATCTTGTAAAGTGCTCTTCCCCATTCCCCACCTTTTTCAAAGCTTCATGACCAGTGACAGCTGTTCCTATTCCACTGCCAGACAACCAGTATGTGTAATTAGCAAAATTTAAAAAATACTAGGTAAATAGATCCGAATAACTAGACTTACTTTTTTTTTATATATATATAAGGTGGTTTTACCACATGTAAAAGAAGTGTACTCGAATTTATGTTCGATGAGTGTGCCATGTAGCGAACTCACAAAATTATAGGCAAATTAAAAGCTACTTTCTTGTACTACTATGTATACAATGCTACATAATATATGCAATAAATAAATTTTTTTTAATGTACATTAAATGAATTATTTTTATTTTTTATTAATTTGAAAAAAAAATATCAATATTTTTTATTTCAAAAAATAAAAAATATATTATTGAATGAAATCAATGATACATAGTGTTCTGGGACTACTGAACAATTATTTTAAATTATAAGGTAATTCTAGAATATTATGTATGTGATGCTATACGGTATATTCCTTACAAATAACACTTTTTATGAATATTAAGTGAGTTATTCTTGTCTTTTACTTACTCGACAAAAGTAAACTAATATTGTTCCATCCAAAGGCCGTGTTCGTATTAGAGGATTGTGGGATGAAAATGTTTGAAGGATGGGATTGGATTATTAATCCAAAGTAATCATTGTATCCATGTTTAGATACAAAATAGAGATTCAATAAATAGTTCGAATTGGACACACAATCTTTTATGCATGAAGAATAACTAGTGGGGGCCAGTGGGATAGAAAGAGAAAATATTATAGAGGAAAAAGAATTCGATAACGAAAAAGTTAATCTAAATTAATCTCTCCTAAACAAATAAACATGATAGTGGATTAAAAGAGATAAACAATATAATAAATATTAAATTGTCAACTATTTATCATAGAAAATTGAATTCCTCTTAATTTTTTCCTCTAATACAAATAGAGAAAGCATATTTTGTTACATGATCGGATAGAAGCATCACATAAACGGTACCACGTAATATTATGAAATTACCAAATAATTACACACTGTAATGTAATATCAATTTAATTATGCTTGTAAATTTGTTAATAGTTTCTTTTTTAAATACGTTTGGAATGTATTTTTTTCGTATTTTAATAATAAATTAATAAAAAATTTAAAATACCCATCTTTTTAAATTTTTTTTAAGAATTTGAAAATATCTTTTTGGTATTTTATACAAACTTGTACATTTCAAAAATTTGTTTTGAATACAATTTGTTAAACAATTATTTTTTTCTTCAAAAAAAAAAGAAAAAAATACCAATCAAATGTTCTGATTATAGATACACACATGACTCCATGTGCTTCAAAGATTCCTTAGTATTCATGTTAAGAACCATTGGAACAAAAAGAAAGTCGGTGGCAGCCTTCGACTAATCTATTTAGTATATATTTTTTAAATACAATTACTAATAAAACTAAGACATTAGTAAAAACCCAAGGTCATTTTCGCCATTTCACCAAGTGGATCTGTAAAAGCCCAACTGGGCCCAAATCATAGTCTCACTTGGTAAAAGCACAACCAACATACTGTGCATGTATGACTATGCCTTTTAATGATCAAATCATCTTTGATCATCTCGTACAACAATGCTATCATATTTTTCATTATTTTTGGATGTCTTGTATGACGTTTCGATTATTTTTAATTACTTTGATCATTTGATACGATAGTTTGCTATCATATCCTTGATCATACTCGGTTGTCTTTTATGACGTTTTGATCATTCTTCATTACTTTAATCGTTTAGTATGATAATTCGACTATTGCTGATCACTTCTGATAATCTCATATGACAGTGTGATGCTCTCTAATCACTCACGATATTCTTCTATTTGATCTATTTATGCTCTTTGTTTCTTCTTTATTGTTTCCATTAAATTGTGTTTTATACGCGTATATTTTCAATGAAATGATCGAACTATCGTAAAAGATGATCAAAAGCAATCAAAGATAATCAAATACAATCGAGAATGATTGGAGCTGATTGTAGCGTCATACCAAATGATTATAAGTGAGCAGTGATGATCTAACCGTCATAGTAGTGAGTTCCACCTATATACTAAACTAATTAAAGACGATCAAAATACGATTGAAAGTTATCAAAGATGATCATACCATCAATCGAGTCGTCAATCATGAGTGAACAATGATAATCTAACCGTCATACTAGTAAATTCTACATATATGCGGATAACTAGGATGTATTTTCCGTGATGTTTGTGATTAATTATTAGCATAAAAAGTATTTTCTTTATTTAACCTTTTAAAAGAAGAAAAAAATGAGAAAATCCACATAATAAATTGGCTTTTCATGAGTATATATATCTACCTGATACTGGGCCAGGAGGCATTGATGTGGGCTTTGACGCTTGGGCCGGGACAGAGATCATTGGGCCAACCGATGTCGGGGAGTAGATGTGAGCAGGTAGGCCCATGGTCTGCGATTGATGGAAGTGGTAGAGAGGGTACATGGGCATCAATGTGTTCGCACCCATAACGGGTTGACCCGGATACACTTGAGATATTTGCCCGTTTACGTAGGACCCGCCGGTGTAGCTGAGTTTCTGTGCTCCGCCAGACCAAACAATACACAAGAAGAGAGTATATTTATGGCCCGATTGATAATTAGTTTAAAAGTTAATTATTTTGTTTTTTTATACTTTTAGCTAAAATTCTAAATTTAGTTAAAATTAAGATATTTGATAATTTAACTTCTACGTTAGCTCTTTTAAAATTGATTGTTTTGGTAAAAAATTAACTTTTTTATTTTTTTTTCAAAGTGAATAATTTTACCATTTTATACATTTGATATTAACAATTATATATAGTTGATAATTGTAGTAAATAAATTATGAATAAGGAATATTATTGTATTTTAAAAGTGGTAGGAGTTTGAATGAATTATTCTCAGAGTTTGTGTTTTGTTTTGACTTTTTAGCTTTCTAACTTTTGAATTTTTTTGTTAAATGAGCAATTTTGACTTTTTGATATTTTTAACCAAAATGCCAAAAAATCAAAATTGCCAAACAAGTCATGTATTTGACGTTGCCGAAACTATTTGCTTAAAAATGGGTAACTTATTAGTTATCACTTATAAATTGTAACTAAAAAAATAAAAATTATAATTTGTAATCGAAACTGTAAATGTTTATAAAAGTGATTAATTTATAGATGAAATTAGTTATTTATATTTAAAAAAAGTAATTATAAACATGTAAAGTATAAATATTTTAAAAAAATAATAATTTATTACTAAAATTAATAACAAAAAGATATAAGCCAAACACGACCCTTGTAAAACTTAACCGGGTCCAGGGGAGAGAGAGGGAGAGAACGTCCATTGCAGCATCAACGGAGAATCAATGCACATGCATAGACTTTCGTACAGATCAGTTGTAATGAATAACGTAAGATCCATAGTTTCATACTTACATGATTGTAAATGGGATCAGTGGAAATGTAGGTTGGAGGGTACCTGTGAAGAAAAGAAATTATAGGATAAGCAGCACCCAACGGTTATCAAATGCGCCGTTTCTAGAAATCAAGAAATCAGGGACGTACCCGTAGAAAGGAACGGCCTGATGGTGCTGCTGACGAAACGGCGGCGGCGGCGGTGTCCCGGCCGGATAATACCACTGCCCGTGACTAGCCGGTGCAGGCGACGGAGATCTAAGTCCAACGTTGGATCCTTCATGATTTACTCCACGTCAATTTCAGACCCCCATGCAGTCGAAATTTACAAAAACGCCATTATATATATACATGGTAATGGGTGAGGGTGATCCACGAATATTTAAAATTCTATTTTATTGGTTATAAACAGATCCACAATGATAATGTGTTTCATTTATTTCGCAAGCCTTGAAAAATAAATTATTTATGAATAAATTTAATTTAATTCGATATTAATAAATATATAAACATATTGCATTTTATTTTATAATATAAACTATTTAAACTTAAATAATATATATTAATATTTTAGAGTGCTCAAACTAATTTGCTCATACTTTGATTAAATTTTTAAAAATTAATCAAATAATATATTTTAAAATATTTGTTCATAAGATATAAGATAAAATCAAATAAAATCTCGAGGGGTGTAAGGAGTTCTAGTTTTGAAAGGACATAACCCAGTGGTAAATCTGTAAAATAGACAAAAGCGATGGACAAATCTGTGAGTGACAATACCCTGGAGAGGAGGTGGAGCCGGCAACGTTGAAACCGACCTCGGGCGCCGTGCTCCGAGCGAAGCCAGATTGCAGTTGGCACGGCGGCCGTTGATGATCGGCGTGGCGTCTTCGCAAGCCGCCTTAGCCGCGTCGGCGTCCTTGAACGTCACCTACATAGACCAATAACGAACACAGATTAAAAATTTAAAAAATGCGGCGGAGTTCACCAATCGCACGCAAGAAATCATCCCCTGCGATGCCGATCCATAATACGGCGGTACTACTTACGAAGCCGTAGCCCTTGGATCTGCCGGTGATCTTGTCGGAGATGATGACGGCCTCCAAAATCTCGCCGTATTTCTCGAAGTGGTCTCCCAACGCCTCCTTCGGAGTCTCCCATGCCAACCCTCCGACGAACACTTTCGTCAGCGTCGTGTCGCCGAACTGACCCACATTGTTATTCATCGTCATCTTCCCGATTTGCCCCCAAAAGATCAGCTTAATTACCACGTACAAACTGTTCCTATATAGATATATATATATATAGATATATCTTACTATGCACACAGAGAGAGAGAGAGAGAGAGAGAGAGAGAGAAGGGATTGAAGGGGTTTGGAAGGGAGAGAAGAGGAATGAATATAAGGCGGAATACAAGGTGGACGTGGGAATATGTCGTGTCATATATATATATATATATATATATATATATATATTATACTGCATTAGCATATGGATGCCTGTTTGTGACAATTGGTTATTTATTTATTTTATTATGATTTATAGTTGAGTTAATTTATTATATTTTTTTGATTTGATACATGCCTCGTATGGCTAATTTGTTTATTTGCTTATTTAGTTTATAAATAGTCAAATAAATAATTTTATTTGATTTATTAAATAAGCAAAATTTAAGTCAATAAATCAATAAACTAAATAAGTAATATTTAAGCAAGATTTAAGCCAAACAATATTGTTTACTTAAGTAAATAAGTAAAAATAAGCTAAATAAACAAAAATAAACAAATAAATAAATAAACCACTTAAAAACCAAGGTAGCCAAACTATGTTACTTATTTTTCAATAAACAAATAAACAAATAAACAAGTTATCTAAATAGGGCCACGGTCAAAAAAGTGAAAAATTCTAATAAAAATAAAAAAATTCAAAAAATTCAAACGTAAGCCAACAAGTCAAATTTTATATTGTTTATTTATATCTTTAGTAAAAAAAAATTTATCTTTTGAATAAAATTTATTACCTTTTTTGTTATTTGAACAAGACAACTCAAAAAAGCAAAAAATTTTAGTCAAAAGATCAAAAATATACAACAATAAGAAAGTTTTGAAAATTTTTCTTATTTTGGAAATTCTTATATTTTTTTTTTTATAATTTGAATAAACAAATAAGAAATTATTAAAAACAAAAAAATAAAAAAAAAGTCATTATTATTTGGTCAAATCATTATATTTTTTATAAGCTCTCGTCGATAAATATTTTACAAGTAAGATTCTTTGAATATAAATATGAAAAAGTTAAAAAAAAACAAAAACTTGTTAAGTCAGATTTTATGTTATTTAATTTTAATTTTAGTGATTTTTTTATATTCTCATCAGAATAATTTGAGAAAAATTAAAAACTGTTCAAAAAATAAAATAAAAATCTAAAAATAATAAAAATAATAAAAAGTTACACAGTTAGGCCTAATGGGGCCATTTGCATATATGGTAAGTGCAATAATGGAGGAAAACAGAGGGACAGAATGGTGGACAGACAGACTCTCTTCTGTGTTGAGGCCCCACAACTTGGAATTATTTTTGGATGCCATGGATGCAAATATATTTTCTAAATCTTTGGATATCTTTTTTATTCTATTTTTATGGGATTTTAAAATCTTATTGGATAATATTTTTTTGTTTACTTTTAAAATTGCATGGTTAAGAGGAATTAATATTGCAAAAAGTTAATAACTGTGATATGCAAACATAAATTTAATGGAGAAATTTTATATAGAATGTGTGAGATTATTTTGTGTTCCTTTAATAGAAGATAAGAAAAATGTCATATTTGAATAATTTTGTCAAAACTAAAAAGAAGCATATTGATGAAAGTTTTAAAAAAGTCATAAAATAAAAATACTTAAATGAGTGACTAGAATTAAAAAGCTCGAGCCAATATTGGAGTACGAGATGCTACGGCAGTAAAAATAATTCATGCCATACTCTTTGACAAAAGAGTACTTATACTCAAAAATAACATAGACGGGTCGGGTTGAATATTTAGGAGTACGGAATAACTTTTTATAAAGAATTGGACAAAATAGTTCTAAAATTTTGAGAGAAAGGGCGTCTGTTGGGCTAGATGTCTTATATTTTATCTGATTCGTATTTATTATATTATTTTGATTTATATTTAATTAGATTGAAGTAGAATTAAGAGCTTACCAGAAATCTTTTATGTATAGAGTTTATAATAATATGAACTCGTGGGCTCTTAGAGTTTTTTTTTTCATGCGCCTATAAATAGGACACTTGTGGGAGCCCTATAATTAAAGACATAAAATTTATAAGATTAGCTGTTAGAAAGAAGAGAGAGGGGTATTGTATTCTTTTGCATTCGACG
>JAULJZ010150500.1:0-10013 GCA_032270985.1 Heliamphora pulchella | reverse complement strand
ACTTGAGATCCATATTATACATCATAGACATTGTCACTTGCATCTTGACATATTGGAGTCCATCTGTATACATTGTTATTGGGATGGGCAGTATTGAATTGTTCTTCTTGGTTCTAAATTTAGGGCATCCCTAGTTGTCATTTTTTTGAAAATATTTTGGGATATATTCCCCTTGTACACCCTGGATTCGTCCTTGGTGTTACAAAATTGGTTTATATACCCTGGGTTCGTCACCGGTGTTTGAAATGGTTTATGAATACTGTTGGGCACCACGGGTTCGTCGCTAGCATTCTGATTTCAATAGCTTGGACTTTGGGTAGTCTCGGAGAGAGTGCCCAATTATGGTTGTCCTAAATCTCTCATCTTGGTACTTTGTATAATGTGAAACGTCTTTTGAATTCTCATGGACTTTTGGGTTGACACCGGTGCATCACGCATCTTAAGGTGCGATTATTACTTTGATTATTTTGGGTGGCCCGGATAAGGATGGATGATATTTTGCGTGGCCCAGATAAGGATGGATGATTATTCTGGTTAGCCTGGATAAGGATGGGTGATTGGTTGGCCCGCCCCCACGCCGTTGCAATTGAGTAAAACAGCTGTGGCATAAAGCCAGGCGACGTGGTTACTATTCTCAACGAGGCGCAATGATGGCTTTGGTAATCAAGTCCCATTAAGTCTACTCTGGTGATTACCAGCGTGAAATTCTTGTTATTATCTCGGTGCATTTTTTGTTGGGCATCTGCATTTCATACACGCATGTTTATTGACTTATCTGCTATCATGTCAAAAATTTGTCTGTCTTCTTGACTATAAACTGTACTGGGTGTTATATGGTATGCGTTGCGGTGAATTTTGTGCCGTCAGATTAGTTAGAGGGTTGGAGTGTTTTGCTTCTATGCCTTGGCACATGGCATTCGTGCCACAGGTGAGGAGGAGTTCTTTGAGAAGGTCATTCTTGATGGAGAAGAAGAGTTGGAAGGACAAGGTGAATTCCAAGAGCACATGGATCCAGTTGACGCTTCCTGAAGAATCAAGCCTTCTGCTTTTGTGCTTATATTCAGTTCTGTCGCGCTTAGTGTAATTTTTGAATTTTCTCGGTGAAACTATAATAGTTATGTAAATTTAGGCAGTTCAAAACTTCTTTTTGATGTAATAGCTAACGTATGTAAATATGAATGAATGACTCTAATATCTCTTTATTTATATTTATATATGTCCCGACGTTCCCAGAGGACAGAGCGTCACACTAATCTCTTGGTTTAGCAAGAAGCAGAACTTAGTGACTTGTCTACAACCGAGGCTGAGTACATAGCAGCTGAAAGTTGTTGGGCTCAAGTTCTTTGGATGAAATAACAATTAGAGGATTATGGTTTTCATTTAGATCATATCTCTATAAAATATGATAACACTACTGCAATTAATAGATTCAAGAACCCTATACAACACTCAAGAACCAAGCACATAGAGATTAGACATCATTTTATAAGAGATCATGTGCAAAAAGAAAATATCAAACTTGAATTTATAGGCACAGATTACCAGTTAGCGGATATTTTCACAAAATCCTTAAAAGAATAAAGAATATGCTATATAAGAAGAGAACTTGGTATGCTATGTGCTTCTAATTCTTGATTAAAATGCCATACTAACCATGTCTTTTCATTGCATTTCAAAGCCTTTGATGTTCTTTCTTGATTTGTGAAAATGTGTCGGCATCACTTGAAAAAGTGTCGACACAATTGTGTGATGTGTTGACACAAAGCTGTATAGAAGTGGTACTGTGAGAAAAGTGTCGACCCCTTTTTATTTAGTGTCGACACCATATTCGTTCGTTGACTCTCGATAAATTTGTGTCGACACCAAGCTTAATCGTGTCGACACCATTTCCTATTTTCGATACCAACACTCGATATGAATAGTGTCGACACCAAATATAATTTGTGTCGACACAAAATGTAATGTCAATATATAGACGCGTCGGTCTCCCGAACCGTCACATCGTTCCCTCTCTCTCTCTCTCTATAAAACGATTCATCTCCCGCCTTTCTTTTCAAAAAAATTATGTCGACTCCTCACCTTCTTCTTCAATCTCAACCCAAATCTATCAAAATGCCTCTAAAGACGATGGGAAAAGGATCAAAGCGAATCGGAGAAGGAACCTTCTCAAGCCCTAGAACGTTGAAACGGAAGAAAACGACCAGCACGGCAACAACGGCAACAGCAACGGAACAAGCACCTGCGGCAACCGCCGAGGTAATAAGATTCAAAACCCCCAAATCTCGTCAACTCTATTTCGCATCATTTGGGAATAGAAAATTGTTCTCGATCGTAGCATAGATTTTGCCTTCTTTGATTCTATTGAAATGAGAATTAAAGATTTTTTTTCTAGCCTCGGGTGAGTGAGGCTTTTACAAATTCGAGAACCACACTATCCCACTCTTGTGAAATCATTCTATGCGCACTTCCACATTTCACTCGTTCCATCCACCACCATTACCACATGGGTAAATGGTATCAACATTGTCTTAACTCCCTCATCTCTCAATGAGATTCTTGCAATTCCCGAAGGGGATATTTGTGTTCACTTCAATAAAAAAATCCATTGACATTGAAGGTTTCTCTTTCTCTAATTTTGTCAAGAACATTTTTGGAAATGATGACATTGACCCGACCAAGCCCTTAGAGGCTAACTCACTAAAACCTAAAAAGTGTCTGTTGCATCATATGGTCAACCATATTTTCCTATCTCAGATGGAAAAATTTAGAGACGTCACATATATGCACATTTTCATAATGTGGTGTATCCTTGAAAAATAAAGCCTTGATCTAGGTTTTTTGTTCATTTCCCACATGTTGCTTTCCTATAGTAAGTTAACTCCTCTCTCCCACATGGAATGCACCTTACTCGAGTTTTTTGCCATTTTGGCATGGACTTATCAGAGGAAAAGGTGGTACCCTTTTCTAAACACAACTTGTACGGTAGTTCCACTCTCAAACATATGCAAATTGCAAATGCCGATGGAGTTTGGACTACTTCTCGACGTTGTACCCCCTCATCCACTAGAACTCCTCCTCCTTCACCTCGAGATGTTTCTTCTATTCCCATTGATCTTGATTCTCCACCTCTTCCAATTATTTTTCATGGACCTACTAACACTACTGATACATCTTCTGTTCCTCCTCCTACTTATGTATCTGCTCCTCTTGCATCATCTTCTGCTCCTGTTCATGTTGACCTATCAGAGGTTGTCTCCTTAATTCAAGATTTATCCTCCAAAATGACTTTATTTCAAGAAAAATTCGATCAAGACTTTTTTGATTTAAATCACACTGTCTCTTCCCTTTTCGAAAATGTTAAGCATCTTGATAAGAGTAACCATAGCCTCCAGAGAGATGATGAAAACACCATAGATGCCGAGAGAGCTCTATGCAAGACCATAGATGACAATATTGTCTCCATTGTTAATTGCAATAAGGCAATCCTGCATCAAGTGAGAAAGGAATATGACCAAGGCATCATCTCTGCTATCTATACAAATTCTCAAAAAGTTGAAAAATACTTGCATTGGATCAAAGAAGCCTGGGGCAAGCAATTCAAGCCCAAAGAAACAAAAGAAGAAAAAGCTACTCGACTTAAGCATGAAGCAGATTTGGCACTGGCAGCCAGATATGAAGCCATGGCAGCAGCTGAGGCTAAAAATGAGCGAGCACGTACATCAAAGGAACGTGCCACAGCCAGCAAATAGAGAGCTAAAGAGAAGAAAAAAATTAAAAAATTCATGGATGACTAGTAGCTTTTTTTTTAAAATTACAAAAGGAGAAAGAAGGTAAAGGTAAAGGAGTGAATGGGAGAAAAGAAAAGAGAAGATAGAAGAAAACATTTCTCTAAGTTTTTTTTTAAGGTGAAGATATAACAAGTTAAACATACATTTCTCTTTGGTTGAATGTTTTGTTTAAATATTTTGGTTAAACAGTTTGGATGGATGTTTGGAAATATTTTTTATGATTAAATGAATACCTATGTATGTATTTGTCTATATCCTATTCATTTCCCTATAAATGATTGTTGGATGTTTCTGGCTATGGATATTTGGACATGTGTTTTGAATTTGTTTTAATCACTTTGCACATAATTGATATATTGCACAAGTTTTAATAAACTCAGAATGTTTCTTGATCATTTGTTGCAAAATTATATACTTTCACTCTGTTGAATGCCTAACCATTATAGTTGCATATGTTGTTTAAGGCATATCGATAAGGGGAGAATTCTTGTTGAAAAATATTTTCAATTATTTTTTAGAAAATGTTGAATTGGTTGTAATCATCAAAAAATGGGAGATTGTTAGCCCAATGGATTTTTTATTTTTATTTTGATGATTTTCATAAGTTACTTTCTAAAAATAAACGGATTTAAAATGATAATATTTTACATTTTTAAAATAAAAGTGTTAACACATTTTGAACAATTAAGTTGACACCTTTAGCCAAAAAAATGACTTATCTCTCAAAAGAATTAAAACATATAAGTATTCTTGCATGAGAATATTTTGTGTTGAACTCAATTGAAAAATAAGTCAAACTCTTTTAAGGCAAAGTAAACTTGAAGAATATAAAATGTGTTAATACCCTTTGATCAAATGATTTGACACCCTAACAGTTTTATGAAATTATTTTTCAGGTATCAAAGTTTAGTGTCAATTTCAAACAAGTTTTGTGTCAACACAAAAGAATCGAAACTCTCAGGACTCAAAATTAGTCGACACAAATTAATTTTATGTCGATACAAAAGTGTCTCACACTTTTGTTATCTAAAACTTTGGGTCGACACAAATAAAAATTGTGTCGACACAAAACAACCGAAGCCACCTGCAGATTTTGAGTATCGACACAAATAACAAGATGCGTCGACAATAAAGTCCTAAGCCCGCCTGAAGATTTTTGGTGTCGACCCCAAAGTCCAAATGTTTCGACACAAAAGAACTGAGGCTTCCTATAGAATTTAGTGTCGACACTAGAGGCGAGATGAGTCGACACAAATGGTCCTCCTCTAGATGCTGAAGTTTCAAACGAGTCGACACCAGATCCAAATATGTCGACACCATAGTGTTGGTGAGAAAGCTTGCAGAAATTGTGTCGGCCCTGCAAAAGATTTGTGTCGACCCAACCACTTGAAGATCCCTGCCCTAGACACTTTGTGTCGACACCAAAGGTATTTGTGTCGACACTGGCGATGAAAATTCAAATTCGCGACAGACCTCAACAATTGGATTTTTAGCATTTATTGCTCTCACCTACCTCCAACGGTCATGACTGCACAATAGCTTATATAAGAAGTAACTTCTCAGCATTTACTCCAACTGGAGACCTACAATAACTGTTCTATTGCTTGAATCAAACTCAGAATTCTCAAGCCCTCATTTATTGCTGAATCTCCAGCTCTTGTTCCTCAGCTCTCTTTACTTTCTCATTTATTATAAAGCTATTCTGTAAAGAGAGTGAGTGTTCCTCATTAATACTCTTCATTTATTGTATTCAAAGGTGAGTCACAATTTATCCTTTGAGTGAGTGAGTAAATCTCATCAAAAAAGAATTCAAGAGAGATTAGAAGAAAATAAGAAATTATTTTCGAATGATCTTCTTAAAGCTGTGTTAGGCTTTTGAATGTGCCCGTAAACATTCGGTTTACTCAAGCGAAGTCTTGAAGTTATAAAGGCTTGGAATGCGCCCGTGAAGCATTCTATATAGTGAAAATACTCAAGGGAGAACATAAAAAGTGGACGTATGCTTGGAAGAAGTCGAACCACTATAAAATCCTTGGTGTCTAGTTCTATCTTTCTATCCCTAACCTTTTTAATATTTTCATTGCTTCAATATTTGCTTATCCTGCTTTGATTGATTGCTACATTAAAAGGTTTTTGAAAATGTTTTTAAAATTGTTATTTTTTTTTAAAGACCCAATTCACCTCCTCTTGGGTTGCCTAGAACTAACAAAACGTTTGAACTTTGCCCCTTTCGGTATCAACTCCTTGTTTTCTTTGATGGCCATAAAGATTGACGGACCATTATTGAAAGCTGCTACTCAACTATGGGATCCACAGTCCCACGTCTTTCGGTTCGGCCTTGAAGAGCTGTGCCACACTATAGAGAAATTTGCTACTATCCTAGACCTGACTCCACGAAGCTCCGTTGTTGTTCCCACTTTCTTCCTTTCGGCTCGGCAGTAGGTGATGTAACTCTGTAGCTTGTCTAAAGTGAAAGCTTCTCTTCTGACATCAAGTGACTGCCTTAACATTCCATTGATCATTGAGAGGTTCCGTCCTACTAGCGACCTTAACGACCTCAACTTTCAGTTGTGGCGTCGCTATGCCCTTTACTTCTATCTTCTTGTCTAGTATCTTCTCATCCCTTCTGACGGGCAAGTTAGCTGCGCACTCGTTGACATTGCATGTCAGATGTGGATGGGGAAGGACTTTGTACCACTTGTCTTAGCTAAGACACTGCTAGGCCTAGATACTATTCATCGTGATAAGATCACTACTTTTGGTTACAACCCCTTGCTTCTTCAAGTAAGCTCAAATCTTTCTCTTCATCAGACTTTTACCGAGGCTTTTCTCTTACTAATCTAACTTTTGCTACAGATCTGGCTGATAGAGAAGGTGAATCTTGTGCAGAAACCACCTGCTGATAGGCACAATGTTGCAGCTTTTATTTGTCGCCCTTATTACTAGATATGCAGCACCGAGACAACCTGGTGACAGTACTTCTCTTCTCTGACTGGCCCAGATATCACCTGGCAGTGCTCCTGGTGGAAGATCCCTACCATGACTATGACTACCATGGATCACCCTGGTGTTTTGCTTTTTGATCTACGTCAGACTAATTTTTACTATCCTCATCGGATTATACGGCTGTTCGATTATAGTCAAATCATTCTTTACAGTATCCGAGGCCGTTTATTTTCATCTAAACTATGGGCCCCATTTTGGCATTATATCAAGATGTGCCTGGTCGTCTGGTTCACGGATGGAAATGCAGGAGCTATAGGGTCCCGAGCTTTCTACCTAGTACAGGACATAGCTGACGCAGGATAGGGAGAAGAAAGACAAAGAAGAAGGGAAACAGGCAACAAAAATGAAGAAGATATGAGGCCTCCTGGTTTGTTTTAAAGATTTCATAGCTTTTCTTTTTATTTTGTTTGTAGAGCTTGGGACTTGCATGCCCACCCTTTTACTTTCAAAACCTTGTAACTCCAATTAATATAAACTCCCTCTTTATGTTTAAGAAGGTTCAAAATTATCCAAAGTTTTTCAATTTTCGCAATTAAATGACTTTATTGTCAAAATTCAGAGATAAATTTGCATTGGTCTTACACAGATTCAAAGATGGCTAAAAATAAAAAATGTGGCTGGACTTCTTAAAAGAAACTGCCTACGTATCCCAAGAAAGTGGAATCAGGCCTTAACATAGTTCGAGCTTGGTTTGCTCTCGGGTATTGACACTCTCTTTTTGTGATGCCCTAACTTTTGCCAAGGTCGCCCTTTCGAGTTTTCAGCCTTGCAGACTGCTTTAACTTTTGCCTGAGCCGCCTCTTCGATTTTCAACTCAGCGAGCTCTTATTTTATTTTTATTTTTACCTCAAAGATAGTACTTTTTGAGCTGTCATGATGGTTTTGATGAGAAATAGTTCGGACCAATTCGACTTAAACTTAGCTCTCAAGTTGAAGATAGGAGCTCTGATTTCTTTAAGAATCAAATCTCCCTCTCTGAGATCCTGGGTCTTGACCTTCTTATTGAATGCTCGAGCTATCCTCCTTTGGTATCCTTGTACATGAAACAGAGCCTGCAGTCTTCTTTCATCAAACAAGGGCAACTCTTTCCATTCAGTTCCTCTGCCATTCTGCTTCTGAAATACTGGCTTCGGCCACTACTCTTAGCAAAGGAATTTCCACCTCAATAGGAAGCACGGCTTCCACCCCATCCCGTATACTAAGAAGTATGGCGTAGTTCCTGTTGAAGTTCTGATCGACGTCATGTATCCCCAAAATACAAATGGTAGAAGTTCCGACCAATCCTTATGTGAGTTGATCATCTTTTGCAGGATCTTCTTGACGTTTTTGTTTGCTGCCTCAACTGTCCCATTGGTTTTCGCCCGATATGGTGATGACTTGTGAGCCACTATCCGGTATTCTTCGAAGATATTCAAGACCACACCTTGGAAATGCGAGCCATTATCTAAGATGACCTCATGAGGGATCCCGTACCGACAAATAATGTTTTGCTTGATAAACTTAGCAACATGAGAGGCTTTCAATACTGAGTAGGAGGCCACTTCCACCCACTTGGTGAAGTAGTCAATGGCCACTGCAATGAACTCGTGCCCATTTGACGCCTTCGGTGTTACCCTGTCGATTACATTAATGTCCCATACCAAGAATGGTCATGGCGACGTCAGGTTATACAGTTGAGATGGGCGAACGTGCATAAGGTTTGCGTGAATCTGACACTTATGGCACCTTCGTACGAACCGTATACAATCTGTCTCCATTGTCATCTAAAAGTATCCTTGTCATAGGATCTTCTTGGCAAACATGTTTCCACTCATGTGTGTCCCACAGACTCCTGCATGTATCTCTTTCATCAGCTCTTAGCCTTCTTCCGTGCTGACACACAACGTGTTAACTCCAGAATGCCCTTATTTGTATAGCCTTCCCCCGCAAATGACAAACTGTGCAGATAATCGTCGTATTGCCCTTTTATCCTTCTTGCTGGCAAACTTGGGATATTCTCCTTTTTTCTCGAAGTTCTGAATGTCAAAATACCATGGAAGTTCGTTGATGCACTCCTCAATCGTGGTCGTCATCTCGTATGCTGGCTTTCTCTTCTGCTCGATTATTAATGGCCTCATTTGGACTCCAAGTGGTATGTCAATCATTGATGCTAAGGTTGACAGTGCATCGGCAAACTTGTTCTACAATCTTGGCACATGGGTAAAGATCACTGATTCCAAACATGTTATCAACTTCTCTAGCTCTTGATGATAGAGAATCAAGGTTAAGTCCCTGACCTTCCATTCTCCTCTCGCTTGTTAAACCACCAGCACCGAGTCTCCAATGACTTCCAACTTCCTTGCCCCTAATTCTAAGGCTGTCCCCAATCCAACTAAACATGCTTTGTACTCAGCTTGATTGTTGCTAACTTCAAAATTGAGCTTCAAAGACAAGGGGACATGTGATTCTTCAGGAGTGACAAGGACTCCTATTCTATAACCATACTAGTTGGATGCACCATCAAAGTATAGAATCCACTTGTCATCCCCGACTTTTATCAACTGTTCGTCAAGAAACTAGAACTCTGTGTCTTCACCTCCCTCAACTGGTTGGTCGGCCAGGAATTCTGCCACTGCTTTGCCCTTGACTGACTTTCGGGTAACATATTTAAGATCAAACTCTGATAACAACAACAACCATCGAGCCAACCTTCCTGTCAGTACCGGTTTTTCAAACAAGCACTTCAACGGGTCCATCTGGGAGATGATATTCACCGTGAAGACAACATGTAATGCCTCAATTTTTGAGAAGCCCAAACTAAAACCCAACATGTCTTTTCCAGTGGTGCGTATCGTATTTCTAACCCTGTCATTTTCTTGCTCAAGTAGTTGACCACCTTTTCGATTCCAGTTTCTTCTTCTTGCGCCAGCATACATCCCATAGCTAAATCTGTCATTGACAAGTAGAGGATCAGTGGCTTATCTGGTTCAGGATGTTAAGATTGGTATACTGAAAACCATATTTTTAATATTTAATTTTATTTTTAATAAAATTAGTTTTCCATTTTATGAGAATTTTTATGAGTAATGTATGTATATCATTTATTTATTATGCATGAATGTCCAATATTCTGTACAGTATTTATTCTGGTGTGTAGATTACAACTTACACACAGAAGACCAAATTTTAGGTTCTTGCAGAATATAAGTTTTATGTTCACAGTTTAGATGGAAATGGACA
>JAULJZ010150499.1:0-10014 GCA_032270985.1 Heliamphora pulchella | reverse complement strand
CCCTCCTCCCCAGGATGAGAATTGTCCCCCCAATGGGGGGTTAAATTAGTTTGGGGGTTTTCTTACCCCCTCAAATTGCTTCCCAAACATGGCCATTTTCAAAGTCTCATCTCCCCCTTCTTATCCCACCACCAAAATGGCCTACGGGTAATGACAAAAATTAGTGATGTCACGTCCAAACTATATATAATATCTGGTTTTCTACATATACTCCCACTCCCATAACTTCTCACATAAATCTCCATAAATACAGCTTTTGCATCTTTTTGTTTTTCTAAATATCTAATACCACGAAATTGTAGGAAAGAAGATTGCTCGTGCATCGCGTATGCGACAAAATCTAGTCAACTTAATAATTGATCCCAGCTTCTTCAATTAGTTGCCAATTGGAAAATTCCTGCTTTTAGTAGTTTAGACACATGTCGATGATGGATCAATCTACCTTAAAGATGGAAACTGGAAGCTAGAGGAGAGTAAAAAATCCATTATGGGTTTTGGCATATTGTGAACAACTTTAGAGAAACTGGAGGTTAAAGATTGATCAGGATTTAAGAATTGAGTTGTACTGGCAATTATTGTGCTTCAATTGCCAGGACATGATAAAAAGTTATCCTGTGATGGGAAGTACGTGAGGAGATACAGTTACGGTGATGGGAGGGATGTGTTTATTGTGGTGAAATATGGTAGTTGGTGGGATATTTTCTGGTGCAATATGGACAGAGCTAACCACTAAAAAGAACAAACACTTCTAAGAATGTGGTGTATTGTGTCAGGTGAGACTCTTTGGACACTCCCCAACATGTATCAGACACCCACTTGAACGTGTCTTATGATTTCTTTATATTTTTTCAGGTGCAGGCATGCTTCAAATACTCAAAGGACACATATCCATCACTTAGACATAAAAAAAAAACACACTATAAGTTTTTTTAAGAAAATATTGAAACACATTGATAAAATAAGAACAATGTAGACTTATTACTTACCGATCCCTATCCAGTAGAATTATTAATTTTAGGAATGATGCATGAGATGATGTAAGACATTTATGATCTATGGATTGATGAAACAATTTTTTCATAAGTGAGTATGTCTTATTTTGTTAGTTTCAGTGGAATTCAAGTAATATGTATACAATATATTGGTATTTAAATTTTGAAATATATGTTTTTTAAAATTTTAATTGATGTTATGTAGTATTTTTTCATTATCTAGGAGTAAAATTCTCGTGTACCTTATATATAAATATATAAAGTTTATATGCTTAAAGTTTTCTCGGTGTATCGTGTTTTGCATTTTTTGAAAATTTTTGTTTTGGTGTGCCTATGTGATGTCACATATTCGTAACCGTGTCCATGCTACTAATTATTAGGGTTAACCCTATTTCAGACCCAAGCCTGCTTTATACACTCTAGGGACACACATGTCCATCACTTAAACATAAAAGAAACTCATTGTAAGTTTTATAAACACATTGAAATACATTGATAAAATAAGAACAATATAGATTTATTCCCAAAGAAGCATGGGCACTTCAATAAACGAGGTGTGTCGTGTCGTGTCGGACACGACATTCTTCAAACACTCCTCAGACACTCTTCGAACGCTTCTAAATTTATGTTCAATATTTTTTAAGCATATCTTAATTAAAAAATTAAATTTATAATGTCATATATTTTCTCGATACTTGATACATACTTTTTGAATTCTTCGAACACATTTTATATGATGAATTTCTTAATAATAACAATGTTTTACATTTTTCGAAACATAATTTATGGACACTAAATATGTTTGGGTGTATTTATAAGATGAAATATAAGATTTTTTAATTTTATTAGCGATATATATGTTCAATTGTCATTGAGTAAACTATTTACATATTTGATATGTAATAAATATATACAAATATAATTTTTTAATGCGTCATAAGCGTGTCGTGTCTTATATTTTTGAAAATTACTGTGTTGGTGTGTTTGTATCGTATCGCGTGTCCGTGTCTATGTCTGTATCCGTATCCGTACAAGTTAGTTTATTCCCTATTGCTCCCTATCCTGTAGAATCATTAATTTTAGGAATGATGCATGAGGTGATGTAAATCATTTATGATCTATGGATTGGTGGAACAGTTTTTTCACAAATGAGTATGATTTATTTTGTTAGTTTTAATGAAATGCAAGTATTATGTCTACCGTATATTTTGGTTTAAATTATGGAATATATGTTTTTTTAAATTGTAATTGATTTTATTTAGTATGTTTCATTTTACAGTGACAAAATTGCCATGTACATTATATATTTTACAAAGTTTATATGCTTAATGTGTTCTTGGTGTGTCATGTCTTGTATTTCTTGAAAATCGTTGTGTTGGCGTGCCTGTGTCCTGTCACATGTTCGTGACTGTCCATGCTACCAAGGTTAACACTAATTGCATCTTGGTAGTGTTGCCTCAAGATTCTTATGATTGCTAAATTTATTTGTGGTTGAAATTACAATGTTGTGGTATCTCCTTGTATGTTATTCAGAACTTTCTTACATGTTCTATCTTTCAATTGTGGATTGTATATATGATGCATGAGTGCCTCGAACTCAATCTAGAATAACATTGTCGGTTACAAGGTTTGTAAGTTTGTTTGATAAGTGAGTAAAAAAACCTTTGAAAAACTTCATTATAGGCATGCAGACGTTTGTCGATGGACTTTAAACCTGACTGGACTTGGATTGTAGAATAGAATGGAGGAATTCAATTCAGCTGACATTTCGCAATTGCTAGACGAGGGGTTTCAGGATTGCACTTTGTTAAGCCTGGTAATGAGGACAGAAATTGAGAGTGTGATTTACACTTGATTCTCATAAGCACGTGCCCGCTGCACATGGAAACAGTTGAATCATTGTATAAAAACAGTTGAGTTCTGACTGGTTGAGAAAGGTAAGCACGTTATCTAGATATTATCATAGTTACTTAATATCTCTTATATATTTTGTATCTCAAAGTATCTGGAAAAGGAAAAAAGTGGGGGAATAACTAGACTGGAGTAATCTTTGAGAAAGGAGAATGACTCCACGCGACATGTATCATTAAAACTTATAGGTTATCCTTGGCCACAAGATTTGCACATTATGCTTTCCTTGGATTGTAAACTAAAAGTAAGGAAAATAATTATGTTCTGCGGGTATGCTGATGTAGCGGAAAACGTAAAAGAAAGAAAAAGAGATTAGAACTTGAATCTATTGATTCGAGAACAAATACCGGAAGCAAGAACCTTCTTTAAACTTGTTAATTCTTTATGAATATCAGGATTAAAGGCATCAAAATCTTTGTTGATTCACACAGAATACTAAAGAATTTGGTTAAGAGAAAATACTTTTAAATTTTTATTAATCAACAACTACCGAATGGCCATAAGGCTAGTACAATTAATTTATAATAGTAAAATTCTGAATAAAAAAAATAAACCTATCAAGGATACTAAATTTTATCAAATCCTTAATTAATAGAAAACTTTCTAAAGATAAAATCCTTGCAAATTCCTATTTAGTAGAAAATCTCCAAAAAGATAAATTTAAGATCATCTCAAATTTGACTACTAAAAATATATAAATGTGCTAAAATAGACGGCACAGAAAAGAAACTTCTTAAATAAAGGTATGACTAAAATTAAAATATCTCATAATGTCCGCTGTATCATTCTCCCCGGCTTGAGAAAACTCGTCTTCGAGTTTCTGTGACTTGAAATAACTTGATAAACCGTCGCATGTCCGCATCTGTTTTGTGCTTTAGGTTAACTTCTCCAATAAAATCCTGTAACATAATATTTCAATCACGTTTTTTTTATCAAAAAATAACATAGTTCTCTTCAAACTGTAATTCAGGGTAGGCCAATTCATGACAATTGGCAACACCGATGATAGTGAAGCGACTTCTTTTTGCAATATTTTCTTAATCTCCTCAATAATAAATGGTTCTTCGTCGAAAATTGATAGTTTGTTCCAATTCACAACAGGATCTGGAATAATATTTAAAGTGAATGGCCACTCAACCACATCTTCTTTCAAAAGATGTGGATTTAGTGGATGGTTGTAAGATTGAACTATCACGATCAAGGCAGCAATATGCTTTAGACAGAACGATGATTAACTCCTCCACAAGAGTATTTTTTTCAGTCGCTCGAACATTTCGTGCATAAACATCTTCAACAGCCGCATATCGATCATCGCGAACTCTCCGTCATTCTATGATCTAGAATTGAGTGCAAACTCTGATACCAACTGATGCAGCAAAAAATGTAAAAGAAAGAAAAAAAGATAAGAACTTGAATCCGTTGATTCGAGAACGAATACCAGAAGCAAGAACCTTCTTTAAACTTAACGATTCTCTATGAATACCAGGATTAAAGACATCAAAGTCTTTGTTGACTTACACAGAATACCAAAGAATCTGATGAAAAGAAAATACTCTTGAATTTTTATTAATCAACAACTACCGAATGGCCATAAGGCCAATACAATTTATTTATAATGGTAAAATTCTAAATAAAAGAAATCAATCTATTAAGGAAACTAAATTCTATCAAATCCCTAATTAATAGAAAAATTTTCAAAGATAAAAACTTTGCAAATCCCTAATTAGTAGAAAATCTCCAAAAAGATAAATTTGAGATCAACTCAAATTTGACTACTAAAAATATATAAATATGTACCAAAACAGATGGCACAAAAAAGAAACTTCTTAAATAAAGTTATGACCAAAATTAAAATATTCTAAAATGTTCCTTGTATCATATGCGATGCATGGTTTCTGTGTCTTGGCATACTTCGTTCATGGATGTTCTGAACCTTCTTTTAGCTTGCATCTTCTGGTTGTTGACCTCTATATCACCTAGTTGTGCATCTTCCGAGGAAAACTGTGCGCTTTTATTTATTTGTGTATTTATTCGTCTTATGTATTCAATTGGAATAATTATACCGGCTCCTTTTTGGAATACAATTTGGAAACATGTTGATATTTGCTTTGAAAATGAGTGTAGCAGCTTTATTAGGATGTTAGGGGAATAGCAATAGTGAGGCTACATTTACCTTTACAGATATTTTAGGGAGATTTTCCTTTTGTTCGTGTGTGATGTTGCTTTATGTTGGGTAGGGGAAAAAAAGATCATTATCAAATTGCTTGGTTCATTAACATGCTTCAAATTTCATGATTACTTTGATGATTAGACTGCAGATGTTTTGTTTGGTTGATATGCCAACACTGTTAGTTCTGGCCACAAACTTGGTTTTCCTTGCTGCTGGCAATTTCTCGTATCTGTAAATGAAACTAAATTGTATCAGAGCAGAGGCTGTTTTGGATGCTGCACCAAACCGACACCAATTACTGCTGTGGATGAGCCATCAAAGGGACTCAGAATTCAAGGGCAGATGGTGAAGAAACCCAGTGTATCGGAAGATTTTTGGAGCACCAGCACGTATGAGATGGAGAATAGTGCAGTTCAATCTCAGAGAAGCATCTCATCTATCAGCATTTCGAACCAGAGTCTGAATCACAATGTTGGCACTGGCAGCAGTACCAGCCATTCTGAATTTGTAAATCACGGTAAGTTTTTTAGAACTTCTGAGAAAGGAATCTGTGTCTTGCCTAGCCATTGGCTAATCTATGGTCTACAGTTTCTGCATGGTGTCCATCTCATTGTGGGCTTATCTGCTACTTATGTAACATCTTGGCTTGTCAGTGTGTTTATATGAGTTTTTGGAAACAATTCCTTGATAATTTTCTCCAACTTTTCCCCAAGTTGAACCTTTCCCATGCAATAGTCAGGAATTCTTGACGGTATCGAGGTGGAACTACTTGTTCTTCCTAATTACTGTGATTCAACGTCAAAGAATTTCCTGCTGCCACCATATAGTATTCATCTATACCTGGTGATAAAAAAGCATCCGCACCTTTTTTTGATGTCTCACACATTTCATAAAATGGACTTTCTAGAAAGCCTCAATGACCAATCCTCCCATGAATTGATAAGGATTCAATAAGTTCAACATTGATTACTTCAGATGTGTCAATTGGGCAGATGCGTCCGTGGTGACTGGGATGTATATCATTATTATCTTGTATCCGAAGCTAGCAGTTTGCAAGCATGTGGTGTAGCCTTCATAGTTACTTTGGGTGCAGGTCTTCTTCTCTGGAATCAGACCAGGCTTCAGTGGATTGGAAATAGGTCGTCTGAGAATCATGGGCAAGCCCGCGAACCCAGATTAAGGTCTCTGCTTTGTTTTTGATGTTTCCATTGAAAGATTCGTAATGTGGTGCAGTATTCTTGTGATTCTGTGTAACAAAATAGAGGCATGTCAGACAACTATTTGAACAGTGTTTTGACATCGGTAGTTGGTTTCCATATCATGTGACCACAATTCTATGTCACACAATTTGGAAGAGGAAAATATTGTACCTAGAATCATGGACAAGCCCGAGAACCCAGATTAAGGTCTCTGTTTTGTTTTTGATGTTTCCATTGAAAGATTCATAATGTGGTGCAGTATTCTTGTGATTCTGTGTAACAAAATAGCAGTACATCAGACAACTATTTGAACAGTATTTTGACATCGGTAATTGGTTTACATTTCATGTGAGCATAATTCTATAGTCCACAATTTGGAAGAGGAAAATATTGTACCTTTGGTGATTTTATTGTCCAGCCATTTAGCAAGCCACTATTGCTTATGACTTTCTCTATTCTCCTTTATTTGTCACATGGCCTCGGGCGCAAATATATCTCTAAGTGTCCGTTTTATCTAATTGCCATGTCAAGGATACAGCAACATGGAAAAATATTTATATGTTCTTATTATATTCTTTTATTTCCTAGGATAAATAGTACTTACAAGGTTTATAGATCTTTTTTATGCGTAATATGAGTGTTTATGAATAATTCTATAGTAAATTTGAATTACTAAATATGCATCTTAAGTGAATATCAACTAAAAATATCAGGACACACGTCTCATATCTTTGTCCAGGTGTCATTTAGGTGTCGAGTGTCCGACACGGGTATTTCACATATCTAGAAGAGTTTGTGTATTATACTTTTCCCTCCCAGCCGTGTTTCTCATCCTATTGCCAACTTTAATGTGTTTTTGCAGGTGGAATGCGACTTATGAGAACTTGCTTGGCACTAACAAACGATTCCCCCGACCAATCCCTCTCTCAGTAAGTCGGCTATGCAGTTTGATGCTTTAGTCAGTTCTGAACTTAGGCTATGTTTGGTTGATTGGTATGAACAGTAGACTGAAATGATAATTCTGTCGAAATACTCATTCCGGTGTTTGGTTAGCTAAAAAATAATAGAATTTCAATCTCAGAAGTAATTACTTTCCTTTATTTAATGGAATGGACATTTTAACACAGATACCAAGAAATTACGTTTCATTCTTGTACAAAATCATTCCATTGAATCAAACACTACCTTAGGACTGTTTCTGACAGTTATTGGGCTTCCGACTGACAGGAAATGGTAGAATTTTTGGTGGACATCTGGGAGCAGGAGGGGTTGTATAGTTGAAGAACTCCTCGATGTTGCATTGAACTGTCTTTACATGGTGCGAGCCCCAATGTTTGCAATTTTTTTTTAACTCTTCAGCAGCTCGGTATGTATCTTATTACAAGAAAAATGAGAAAAAAAGACCGAGTAATAAAAAAGAAAAAACGGTAAAAGGTTGGATTTCACTAGCAATGTCACGGGCCAATGTTCAACCAATGCTTTTTTCTAAAAAATACTATTTTCTCCCTCATTTTTCTTCCATGTACATGCCTTTTTGATTATGTCCCCCAGTGCATATGATCTGAATTTTGAATCATCCGCCCATGAATGGAATTGTTTTATAGATGTGATATGGAGATTGTAATTAAGTTTGGTATTAAACTATTAATCCAAGTGGCTTCTTTCTTTTCTGTGGGTTAGGTCGTTACTTGTGGTTGAACCTGTCAATGCATTATAGAGAGGAACATGGAGAAGTTTTCTTTTTTAAAAACATTTTGAAAAGTTTAAAAAAAAAAAAAAGAGGAGAATCTGTTGCCAAACAGATTGGCCTCCTTTGGGTGGGTTTAGTCATTTGGGTTTTATTTTGTTTTGTTTTGTTTTGTTTGGTTTGGTTTTTTTTTTTTATAGGACTTGGGAACCCACCCCGGACGGAGCCGCTTGGATCCACCCGAGAATGGTTAAATCTGCAGATGCACAAATTCACTCATAAGACTTGCAAAACCCGCACGCCAATTAAGATATGACGTTGGCGGCGGGAGTCTTAATGACAATTTTAAATCGTTGACCTACCCATTGTCATTTTGGTGCTTTTGTTGTTGAAAGCAATCCTAAACTGTGACTTTCTTGTTCATCTGTACACAAGTCTTTCACTATTTGTTTTTGTTTGGTTTATCCATAAAATGAATAAATTTTTTTATTTTTTTGAGTTTTTCTATCATTTTCCTTTCTCTTGATAAAGTATTCCATAAACATAGCCCCTTGTGTGATCATGTTGAGAAAGAAGATGGCCTGCTTGGAAAATTTCATGGGGGTTGTTTGGTGATGAACGTATGCAAAAGGGTTTCCTTTCTGGGTGACCTAAAATTCTTTGGAAGATTCAAAATGGCTTTAAATTTCATTAGATAAACTTGTTAATGCAGTTGTGGTGGTTGAATCACAATCAAGCAATGTCGTGCAAGCTTCTTCCTACCATGAATTTAGACACTCAATCATTTTTTTAAATTATTTTTTCTTTTTGATAAGAGTAGGACTGAATTTAATATAATTATATAATCTAATTTAGCTTTGTCATCAAATAGGAGACGATTAAAAATATATTCTATTCTATCTTATGTTTAGAGCAAATTCAATAGATCTTTTATCCAATTTAATATACCATTTGAAGTGAATATATTCTATTTTTTTTATGCCATTCTATATAATGTTTATTGTATAAGGTTAATGTGGTCTTATTCAACGTTATTGTCGTGTCATTTATTGTATAAGTCACATGGGCACAAATACGATATAACAAAATTACTCGTGTCATTTATTGTATAAGTCACATGGGCACAAATACGATATAACAAAATTACTCCAAACTTAGTATATAGGTAGACATATGAGCCTGTTTAAAGGTAAATAGAATATATCAAAAAAAAATAAATAAATAGAAGAAATGAAAAATGGTAGATATGCTATTGTAAAATGGAAATGAAAAATGGTAAATAAAACAAAAGAGTAAATTACACTGATCTTTCCTAAAATTTTTGATAAAAATAAGAACACTTTATTTTTTGAAATTACACTGATCTCTTCTATTTTATTTCATAGTATACATATACTTTTTCTCCGTTTTTTTTACCTCCTCTCTGTTTTCTTTATGCTAAAGAATTGTTACTTATAAAATAATATTAGTATTAATAATTAAGTAAAATGTCAAATTTACCCTTCACAAAAGAACACCGGAGGAAGAAGCAAAGGAGCAAAGGGAAGAGGATTACCCTCTTTTTCTTTCCCTTATGCGTTAACCATTAAAGTTTGGTTGCTTTCGTCCCATCAAAACAAAACAATTGAAAAGCAAAAGAAAGAAAAATAAAAAAAAAAGGAGTTTCTTGAGAGAGCCAATCTGAGTATAAAGACAGCATAAATTCCACAAAGCAAATGGCTGGTGGCAGCAACCATTTAGGAAGTTTTGCTACCTAGTTTTAGAAGTTCTCATGATAAGGTCATGTTTGGGTAATTTGCTTATTTGTTTATTTGCTTATTAGTAAATAAGTAAATTTCTATTCAAGCCACATTGTTTGGGTGGGTGGCTTGTGGCTTATTTACTTATTTGCTTATTTACTTATAAGTCAGCTATTCAAATAAGTTTATTTACTTATTTGCTTATAAGTCAACTTATAAGATAATTTATTTGGCTTATAAGTTAGCTTATTTGGCTATTAAAACGAGCTTATTTGTTTATTTATTTGTTTTTAACTTATTTAGTTATCCAAAAGAC
>JAULJZ010150498.1:0-10014 GCA_032270985.1 Heliamphora pulchella | reverse complement strand
CTTGATTGAGCAGAAGCTAAACAATCATCAAGATATAGACTAAATTGCGAGAATAATGAATAATCTCATTGACTCTTTATGGAGGCTAGGTTTCAAAAAATAATATGAGGCACCCATAATAAGAAGCCCTAGCTGCCTATTATATTAAATTACCAAACCCTAGCTGCTAATTTTAACCGATCGATCGGTCTTTTCACACATGTAGTTATTTGTTGCAGAGATTTGAAACTGAGAGTTGTTGGAGACCGCTCGATAGACCGATCGATCGGTCTATCGAGCGGTCTGACACTGCGTGCAGCTTTTTGTCTTTTTCTACTTCTTGTCTCCTGCGCTGCAATACCAAACCATAACTTCAAAAGAACAAATGTTAAAATATCAACGATTAAAAAAATAATATAAATAAACTTTTGTCACAAATTTGTCAAACTAAAAACGAATTAGATA
Organism: Heliamphora pulchella; assembly: GCA_032270985.1. Taxonomy (NCBI): domain Eukaryota; kingdom Viridiplantae; phylum Streptophyta; class Magnoliopsida; order Ericales; family Sarraceniaceae; genus Heliamphora; species Heliamphora pulchella. Next base: position 9,570 of record JAULJZ010150498.1, on the reverse strand, counting down.
GAGGCCAAAATTTGTAGCAATCTCCCCCATTTGACAATTCTGTGACGAAACATAACGAGCCAACTAATCCAATTAAACAAGTTAACAAAACGAAACAAACCAAAAAAATATAGACTCGACACAAACAAAAATTTTTACTCAAAAATGCTCCCCCTCAAACTTAACTCAAACTAAAACTATTCACAAAATCATAAAAAAAATTACTCCTCTCTCAAACTTAACACTCTCCCCCTTTTTTCACAAATTGACAATCAAAACAAAAAAAACAAAAAAAAAATTGAGGAGAAAATAAGATTAAAGATCAAGTACAAGTCCCAAGCAGATTTGCATTCACTTAAAACCACAAAATCTAATCAAAGTGATTGAAACACACACATATTCCAATATACCCTATATTCATATATGAATGAACATAATCAGAGAAGATTCTATATGAATAAGTGTGTGCGTGACTTGAAATATTTTAAGATTTCTAGATCAAAACCTGCATGAGATCTATATGATCGAGCCACATATATTTATCAAAAATCAATGATGTCACAAAGTCAAACCAGTTTTGTCTTAATTCACTTTTTAGGCTAACTCCTCCTCAACTAGAGACTGCAACCTTTTTTATATATTGTTTTTGCTACTTACATAGGTGGCTTTCACACTAGTACAAACGAAAAAATAAGGTTCACATAGGTAGCCATTTTCTAAGCAAATATTGACACAAAAATAAGGTGGCTGCACACTAGTACGCACGAAAAGATAAGGTCCGCATTGGTAGCCATTTCCTCAAACCAAACATACAGAACCAAAAGAAGAAGGGAGTGCAAACGATAAGATCGAGTGGGTCACCACTATGTAGTCATTTGGTGAAATTCTTAGACAACTGATTGATCTATAAAAAATATAATCCCAAGTGTGGAAGATCCTTGCACTATTAATGTTCAAGTTGTATACAAAGTAAACTCATCTTTAAAAGTGTTCTATCACAATGAACTAGATTATCCCCAAAAAAATAGTGCGGTAGTTAATCTCAAAGCCTAAATTATAAAATTTTAACCAAATAAAATAATGCACAGAAAAAGTACTCAACCATTAATAAAGTCCCCCACATTTTTTTTATTAATAACAAAAAAAATAACAAATAAAACTAAAACTAAAAAAAATTCAAGCACACAAAAAAAAAATAACAAGACCCAAAACATACTAGAGACTACGACTAGCAAAAAAAAATGTCAAGATCACTCTTTCTTACCCAAATTTTCTTGAGTTTTAAAGGCATATGGTCTGGGGTGAAAATCTAATTCTTTCTAGGTTGTTATGGCACATTAAATCTGAATCTATATTGGTCAATCAACCTAGTGCAGTGAGGTCTGATGTGCCCCTTTATACCACAGTGATGACAAATAGGCACAAAAAATGTACTTCTATTCAAATTCATGCAATTTGGACGAGTATGATCAATATTACCACAATGATGACACATATGAACATATTTAGCCTTTCTTACGTCACCATGTAAAATGGTGGTTCTACCTATCTAATTCTTTCACTTTCCCATTGCTTTAACTGAAAAACTTGCATATGATTTTTTTGAGGTTATACCACTTTTTTCTTTCACAAACTTTACTGCAGACTCGGGTAGAATTGGCTGACCAATTTTTTTTTTTTCCTTTGAACTGTTTGCTTGACAAAGCACCAGTAAATCCAAACCCACACCTGTTAGTCACTGCCTTTTGTGACCCAAGCACGTCATCCAAAGCCATAGTGCCTGCATTCAATTTTCTTGAAAGTAGATTGAGTATTTAACAAATTTTTTTCAAATTTAATCAATTTTAATTCAAGATATGTTTTTAACTCAACACAAGCATGCAACTCTTTTTCAAGAAATTCAATCATGATTTGTTTAGTTTGACACAATTCAGACAAGTCATTTTTTTCTTTTTCACATTTTGCAAGTTTTTCACATAAAATCTCCCTGTCTGATTTTAATTTCACAACCAGGTCTTGAGCTTCAGTTAGCTCTTGTTTGACACCGTCTCTCTCTTTTTCACACAGTTTATATTTTTTAACCAATTTTGTATTTTGTTTGGTCAACTTGAAGTATTCTCTATAAAGCTTATCATAAGTTTGTTGAAGAGTTTCATCATTCTCACTTTCATCAACATTATTAATCTCCTCATTTTTAAAATCCTCAAACTTTTCATTTTCAGACTCAACAGATTCCTCATCAACAGAAGCAATGAAAGCAGTAATATTATCATCATCATAATCAGTCACCTTCTCATCACTCGTGTCAGGTTCACTCTCGTCATTCCAAGTGACAGTGAATCCTTTTTGTTTCTTTCTAAGAAGATTCGAGCATTCTTTAGCCATATGTCTATATCCTTTGCATTCATAGCATTGGATTTCAAAAATTTGGCCTTTCGACCCCTTTTTAATAAAATTGGACATATTTTAGCTTTGTCTTTACCATACTTCTTTAGTAATTTTTCCTCCTAATTAGGCTTTTTAGTTTTTAAAAACTTTTTAAATTTCTTCGCAAAAATAGCCATTATCTCAGGGTCTAAATCATCATTTGAGTCGCCTGCAACACCTTGAGCTGAGGAGAATGCCAAATGTTTTGAAACCTTTTTGTTTTGAAAATTTAGCTAATAGGTTTGCAGGTTTCCAACTAAATCTTTAACAGAAATAGAATCAATGTCTTTACTTTCTTCTATTACTGTGACTTTTGTTTGGAAACGTTCGGGTGAAATCTAAGAATTTTTCGAATGATTTTAGAAGTCGAAAGTTTTTCACCAAGATTAAATGAGCCATCCACAATATCACTTAATTTTGCATAAAAATTATCAAAACTTTCATCGTCTTTCATACGTAGGGTTTCAAAATTTGTTATGAGATGTTGAAGTTTTGAGATTTTTACGGTATCAGTTCCTTCGTGAGTGATATGAAGAATATCCCATTCTTCTTTAGCCAAGTCACACGTACTAATACTACGAAACTCATCTTGTGTGACTCCACTAAAGATAGCATTTATAGTTTTGCTATTCCAACCTGCATCCTCAAAATTAGCTCTGTCCCATTTAGCCACGGGCTTAGGGACGGCTACGCGATTAATAACACTGGTGGGGGGTTTGTAATACTCAACAATGAAAATCCAAACTCTTTCGTCAATAGATTTCAAAAAGGCTCTCATTCTAAATTTCTAAAAAGGGTAATTATGTCCGTCAATAAGGGGTGGTCTACCGGTCGAAGCGCCTTCTCTAAAAAAATCTATTTATTGAAAATCTGTCAATGAATCACACAAAAACATTTTTTTGACCTGCTCTGATACCAATTGAAAAATCTCGTTTACCGACTGATTTGCACTAATTAATTTTTTTAAATAAGCTAAATGCTGTAAAAAAGTTTAAATCAAACAATCACACAAGAAAAAAATAAAATAATCACAATCACACACGAGACGGCAATATTTACGTGGAAAACTCCAAATCGAGTAAAAATCACGAGACCACACTGAGTCTAAAAAATTAAACACTATAAAATCGTTGGTTACAAGAGAATCTTACAAACTAACGTTGTACCCACAACTAAATATTTGAAATCCGACTCCTGCAGAATCCACGTGCACAAACTCCTGTGCTTGACTGCCGTTAAAACCCACCACTGGACTTCAATACTGACGGACTCCTCCACCAGACTTCAACGCTTAAGACTCCTCTCGAGCGACTCCACGAACAAATCGTTGAAGGTTTGGATGCTTAATGATTAACTCGACTGCGTGAAAACTTATTGAATCATCAAGTTGTGAGTTGACTAACTTGCCACGAGAACAATATCAAAAGCTCTTTGTAGCGGGTAGGTCTTCAAAAATAACAAGGAGACTTACCTAAAAGAAAAAACCTAATAGCCTATTTATATAAAACTGCCAAACCCTAACATCAGCAATTAAAAACTAGTCCACGCGTATAGAACCGATCGATTGGTCTTTTCACACTTGCAGTTCTTTGTTGTAGAGGCTTGAAATTAAGAGCTATTGGAGACCGCTTGATGGACCGATCGATCGGTCTATCGAGTGGTCTGACACTGCGTGCAGCTTTTTGCCTTTTTTTTGCTCCTTGTCCACTGTGCTACAGTATCAAACCATAAATCTAAATGAACAAGTGTTAAAATATCAACGAATAAAATAAATAATATGAATAAACATTTATCACAGATTTGCTAAACTAAAAACGAATTAGACGAAGGCTAAAATCCGTAACAGGCTCAAAACATAACACAGCTCGGGATGTATATGGCCCATTGTCAACACCACTTCTATAATATCACCATAACTCAAGGAGCGACGAAAACTAAATTCCCACGAATAAGACCAAGGTACAAAATAACCAAAAACCAATGTACAGGATACAACCCACAAGATGCCCCAAGTGCAATGCAATGATACTTATGGTACAACAACTCGTATTTTGAAGTACAACTTAATAATAGTATGATATGAAACTAAATATGGCATAACGCACAAACCAACATAGCGTAAAGTATAAATCTTTAAAACATAAAGTACAACTCACTAAAGTATAAAGTATAAGCATATGAGGCATAAGTTATAATTTGTGACATGGATCCAATCTATTGGCATGGTTTCTAATCATCAAATTGTTAATTTCATACGCCAATCATTCACATAAATATTTTAAAGTCTATATATTCAAGTTCCATAAGGTGGCACACTACTCAAACACTTAGCCAAATTTATCTAATTGTTCAAGTGCCAATTTCAAAGTTATAATAGTATTTTGAAGTACTTAGACATGGATTTAATTTCTTAAATTTGAACACCAATTAGAAAATAATATTTTTTACAACTTTCATGTTTAACACTAAGGTCAAATCCTAGGACAAAGGGGTCATTTAATTTACTTAAGTAAAAACCGTTCAGAATTTTATAGAGAAAAACATAGAATTTGGGCCTCTCTTGGCCACGGTTTTGGAGAATCCATTCAAGGGATATGACTCTGAATTTTGTGGAGGTTTTAGTTTAAGGTGTTCCCTACAAGTTTTATGTTTTGTGCTAGGGCAAGTTGTTTGGAAAAAGTTAATGATTTTGGCCAATTTATAAAAAGGGTTCAATCAGCCTAAAAAGGGTTTGCAGAGTAGATTTTTAACAGAGAATGCTCAAAACTTTTGGGGTACTATCCGAGGGTATTTTGGGCAGATTTATGCTCAGTACTTATCTTAATATGTTAACTACATTTTTCATGTTTACCACTTTTGGATTTGGCATTTAAAAACTTAGGTTCTTGGTCTCACAAAAAGGTGTGACAGAGAGTTCTGCCAGCCACTAAAACACAATAGTGACTTTGGGAAGTGTTTTTACCTATCAAGATTTCATAGGTTTGGATCATGTTTGGTGAAAAATAAGATAAATGTGTTGTCTACAAGTTTTATGTTTTAACTTAAGCTCGGTTCTCACTTTAACTTAGGGTTTGTAGGTCTGCAACTCAGAGTGGTCAAGATCTGACACCATTTGGAAAAAAAACAGTATATCTGGAGTTATACCCAACGAAATCACTTCAAACTAATTTTATATGAAAGAGAACTCAACGATCTAGGCCTGGACACAAAAAGACCTTTAAGATCATTTTTCTGCAATTAGTTATGACATTTTAAATTTGGTGGTAGAATGTTCCAATGCCCAAAAAATTAGGTTATATAGGGTTTTGAAGACTTAGCTCATGTTATGTTAATTTTTGATGTATTTTCTTTGTATGCATGTTACAAACTCATACAAACCAAAACTCCAGAACATATTTAAGCCATAAAACTAAAAAATATACACATGCAAGCACATGCAAGGCTTGTCCATACACAAACAATCCACAAACTTCTCCTACGACGCCATTTTGAATTTTTCTTTGTTTCTTTTTCTTAGAGTTGATTATAAAGATGGATTGAAGGTTATTTTATGAGAAAATATCAGAAGGTTTTAGAGAATTTACTTACCTTATTTAATGACCTAAGAGTAGAGGATAGTTAGAGGACTTGGCTTTGGTGTCTCCTTGATCTCCAAAGACTTCTTCCTTTAGACCCTCTCTTTTTCTTCTTCTCCTTTCTTCTTTTCTCCTCCTCAAGATACTTAGAAATTTTCTGGAGTTCCCTCTCTCTCCTTACCAAAATTTTGAAGGAAATAAAGGCTCCAAGGGCTTGGTTTATATAGAAGGGAAGGTTGGTGGATTTAATTATGGTTTGGAAGGCTTTTTTGAATTTTGGTGATTTTTCATTGGTTGCATGCAAGGTGGTGGTCTTCTTGAGATATTTTGAGATCTGAAATTTGCAAAAAATCAGAGGGGAATTCGGCCAAGGTGCTGTTTAGTTGATTTTTGTACTCAAATTTTGCTTTAATTGCTTATTTGGTAGTATTTTAGCATTACATTGTTCAATAAAGTATTTTTAAAATTGATTTGATGTATCTTTTTGTTCTTCTAATTTACTAAAATAAATTATTTTAGTGTTATTATTATTATTATTATTATTATTATAATTTATAAAAATGTTGACAACAATTTATTGTTTGAATGTAGGCAATTAAGCTATTTTAAGCTACTTTAACTAGAGGTGATGTTTTTGACTTATTTAAGTGTGTAAGTACTTTAATAATGATTTGTTTGCCTTTATTGGTCTATAATATTATATTAGTATGTATATTATTTATATAAAAAGTCTTGGGTGATAATAATGCTTAATTTATACAACTTTTTCTCATTTTTTAGCTTAAAAATTTCAAAGTCACTTTTTAAGCACAAACTCCAATGTGATCGGCCAATAAGGGCATTTTTGTTATTGTTTGATGTTATTTTGTTTTTTGTTACTTAATTATATTTAAATATCTAATTTAGGGTGCCCATGTGTCAAATTTTGGATTATTAAGACTTTTTGTTGTACCAGGAGAAAAATGGTCATTTTATCTTAATTATGAGAATTTTTTATTTTTAATTTAATATTTCATGTTATTTACTTAATTTAGGATGTTGGGAGTCTTCTATGAGTATTAAGATTTTGCCTCTGAGCATTTGATCTCTTTAGGGTTTCCAAATCGAATGAGGATTTTCGGGTCGAGTTAGGATTTTTGTTCTTTTAGTGACCTAAGATCTTATCAACTAACCATCGTTAATACTAGGGTTTGGGTTGGATCACTACACTGGTCGTTATAAATCGGGTTGTTACAACTAGGGTCTATACTGGGGTGTTACAATACTAGTAGAACGGAAGAGAAATCACAAGTCATAGGTATCCCATTGCCTTGTCGTAGTGGGAGGATTATGGTGATAGATGCAAATCATGAACAGGGTACTGGTGCACCGGGTTCAGCTTCTGCACAACGTGTTACTATTAGTATGCAGACACAGGTAATGCCTCATCGTAATGGGAGGATTGTTCATCAATCTGATCGGTATTTTTCTTGAGAGTGTCTTTTAACAATATCCCGACAGAACTGGATACCAAACCTCGTACCTACAACGAAGCACTTCAGGACAAAGATGCAAATCTTTGGTAAAAGACTATGAAATCAGAGATGAAATCTATGTATTCCAATTAGGTCTAGAAACTTATAGAACCACTCAAAGGGATAAAACTCATTAGATGCAAGTGAATTTATAAAAGGAAGAGAGGAGTAAAAACTTTCAAAGCTAGGCTTGTTGCAAAAAGATTCACTCAGAAAGAAGGGATCGTTTATGAGGAAATCTTTTCGCCGATAGTTATGCTTAAGTCTATCCGGATTCTCTTATGCATTGCTGGTCATTTCGATTATAAAACTTGGCAAATGGATGTCAAGATAGCTTTCCTTAACAAAAGTCTCGACGAGTGTATCTATATGGTATAACCAGACGGTTTCATAGCAAAGGACCAAGAGCACATGTGCAAACTTAATAGATTTATTTATGAACTTAAGTAGGCATCGAGGTCTTGGAATACTCGGTTTGATCAAGCTATAAAGTCTTACGATTTCGATCAGAGTTCAGATGAGTCCTATGTGTACAAGAAGCATGACGAAAACATAGTGGTCTTCCTAGTACTTTATGTAGATGATATCTTACTCATAAAAAATAATGTGGGGGCATTATCTACTGTAAAAATATGATTATCTGGACAGTTCAATATGAAAGACTTGAAAAAATCCAGTCACATCCTAGGGATCAAGCTTGTGCGAGATCGAAAATAAAAGATATTGGGCTTATCACAAGCAAAGTGTATCGATGATATCCTTGCTCGTTTTAAATACAGGACTCCAAGAAAGGGTTTTTTGCTTTCAGGTATGGAATCACTCTATCCAAAGATCAGTGTCCTAAGACCTGATGAGATAGAGAAGATGAAAGTGGTTCCTTATGCTTCGATAATAGGAAACCTAATGTACGTTATGCTTTGTACTAGACCTGACATTTGCTTTGTTGTTGACATAGTTAGCAGATATCAGTCTAACCTAGGGTAGGAGTATTGGATTACGGTAAAGATTATAATCAAGTACCTAAAAAGGACTAAGGATTACATATTGGTTTACCATGCAGTGAGTGTAATACTTTTAGGGTACACAGACTCAAATTTTTAATCTGACAAAGATTCTGCAAGTCTATCTTAGGATATGTGTTCGCCTTAGGAGGTGGAGCTATTAGTTGGAGGAGTATCAAGTAGTCCTGCGTTGCTTATTTCACCATGGAGGCCGAGTACGTTTCAGCTTCTAAAGCATCCAAGGAGGCCATTTGGCTTAAGAACTTCCTGTTGGATCTAGACGTGGTCTCTTCAGTTTAGTTGGCTATTACACTTTATTGTGATAATAGCAGAACGGTTAGAAACTCGAAGGAACCAATAGTTCACAAGAAAGGAAAGTACATTAAGTATAAGTATCACTTGATACAAGAAATTGTATAGATGGGTAATATTGTTGTGACTAAGATTGTATCAGAAAATAACCTTGCAGATCCTTTTACAAAGAGCTTATCGGTTAAGACTTTTGATAGTCATGTAGATGGCATAGTAGTTAGATGTATAGCAGTATGATTTTGAGTATAAGTGAGAGATTGTTAGGGTTGTATACTGAAAACCATAGATTTATTTAGTTTTAGTATTTAATTTTATTTTCTCAATAAAATTAATTTTTTATTCTATAAAAATCTTAATGAGCAATGTATGCAATATCATTTTTCTTTAATGTTATACATAAATGTCATTTATTTTGTACAGTATTTAATCTGGTGTGTAGAATACAGTTTGTATACAAAAAACCATATTATAGGTTCTTACCAAATTTAAGTTTTTGTTCGGAGTTTAGATGTAAATGGATATATCATCGGTACGACTGTAGTACAGAGTTTTAATAGGTCTGTTGTGGTTACAGGAAACAAAGAATAGCGTCGTCTATTGTTCTGACTATCTGTGCTAGTACACTTTGTGTGTCTTAAACGGGACATATTGGGTTAATTAATTTTATACTAACTATATAAATTAATTCATGGAAGGTTTGAAGCCATGGGCACGACTTGAACTCAACAGATTACGGGTCCAAGATTTGGCTAGTGCTCAGAC
>JAULJZ010150497.1:0-10014 GCA_032270985.1 Heliamphora pulchella | reverse complement strand
AAATTAACCAAAATATTCTTATTATTTTCAAAAATATAAACTTTTTATTTATCTCAACTTTTATTTATAAAAATATATATATTTTTCATATTAATTTTTTATACAAAAAATTATATTTCCTTATTAAAACTAATTATTTAAACTAAATTCTTTTTATTATTACATTTTACACTTAACGGAATCTACCACCGGTAAAAAAACTGTTCTCTCTTTCTTTTTTTTTCATAAAATTTATAAAATAATAATTTTATAGTTTAATTTCTCAGGAGTAAATTGTAGGTGATCGAACCCGTTCATTGGTGGCGTTAGGTCGACAATAGGGTAATGAACGCTGGTGATAACGTGTACGGTGATAGCCGTGTGCCTACAGATAACAATAATAATAAAGGTGGCAGTTACTGTTTTTATTCTAGTTTAGATCTATCGGGGTAGATTTTCAATGATTAGAACCGCTCACTAGCGGCGTTACGCCGTCGAAAGGGTAGTGAACGATGTCGATATAGAAATAGTAGCGTGCACAATGATGTCTATGTGCGTACAGTTTATGAAAATAATAATCTCTTAAAGGTGGTCAAGGCTGTGGGTGTTTTGAGTGGTTTAAACCGGTTCAGGGTGGTCGACGATGGTGCTCGAGGTGGTGGGTGGTAGCGCTGGTGGTGATTGTGGTGGCCGGTGGTGGCGGCATGGTGTGAGGAAGGAGAGAGGAAGAGAAACGGGAGAGAGAGAAAACCTCACCGGAAGAGACAAGAGGGAGACGCCAAAGTTGGCAGCGGCGGCGAGGGTCGTCGGCGGCGGTGTCAGGCGACGGCGGTGATGGGCTCCGGTGGCGTCGGCGGCGTGTGGCTGAGCGGCATTGCGCAATGGTGGCGCGGCGTGTGGCTTTTCTTGTCTTGTATGAATTTTTTTATTTTTTCATTAATTTTTTTTATTTTTATAAAGAGAAAAATTTAAAAAGTATTACCATTTGAACAAATGTAAAAAAAATTAGTATAGACAAAAAATAAAATCATACTAAAAAATCTTTGAAAAAACAATTCCAAACGATACCTAAGTAGTATATGTGGTTGCGTGTATAATTGGTTAAAAGTGACACCATCAACCAACCCATCTTATATTCACTTCAGCCGCCTAATTTTCCTTGCCTTTTTTTATTAATTTGTTTGACTTGGTTCGAGGTGGGAGAGTGCGGAGCGATTGGGTGGAATGGATAGATTTTTGTACGTTTTTATTTACACTGTTGTGAAAAATCGAGCCAGTGACTGATGTCACATCCCCTCTTCATGGAGCAAAGACCAAAACTTAGAGTGGTCAAAAAAGTATCTATACAAGTTAAACTAGATTTATATATTCATAAATGCGAAAGTATTATACATTTTAGGGATATATTATCCCAATTACTCCGACTGAATTACATAAAAGTAACAAACTCCTTAACCTGGTACCAAAATAACTTCTGACTGACGAAGATTACAGGAGAGTGCACTTAATATTATATTGAACAAAATAAATCACAATCATTTAAGAATACTAAACACATTACGTTTTTCACCAGGGATGTCAAAATACTGAATCACAAAATCTCACAATTTATAACGAACTTTTCTCATTCTTTGTAAAAGTATCACTTTAGGCTCAATAGCTACAAATTATGGAATTCACTGTCTCGTACTCAAAAATAATGTTTTCAGCATAACCGCCACAATTCAAAATAATCGTGTCTCATTCACAACTCATATCCAACAGTGACCAAGTAGTCGTCAATCTCACGACTGGGAGTTTCGACGGTACCGTAGCCTCAATTCTCAATATACGGATAGCAACGTGATAGAAATAAGGGCCACTATGCACCAAGCACGAGTGGTATGTGCTATAATTCGGGATTTAGCCCCAAACTCCGGGTCACCCGAAACACCATATACAATACCCAACCCGAAGTTTCACTTTCAAGACAAAAGCATACATGCATTAAATATATTGCCCGCAGGCTTACAATACATGGTCCAAAACCAAAACATGTAAAACATGCATGATCCCAAACGAAACAAAAAGAGAAGGCTACAGGTCTTTCGCCCCAACCGGCTCCTCCCGATCAACCCGCGTGACCGTATGCACCTGAAAAATATTTTCAAATCCCACACCGTGAGCCAAAACTCAACAGAAACTAAACAAATATGAAATAAAAGCTAAACATGCTAGCAGAGTAATATGTATGATACGACTCGCCTAAGCTTCAAGACAAGTTTTACAGGATCAAAAGTAATGCGAAAAGATAGAAGAATTTTCGACTTACACAATCTTCGAAGGAAAACAGTTGATATACATGCACATACATATATTACAATGCTTCACATGCAAATATCGACTCTTACTAGCCCCACTCTCACAATCCCCACATGTAACACAGATATACATATATCTGCATCGACTCCCACGAGCCTAGAAATAGTTCTATAACAAACACAATGATTTCTCCCGCCACACATGCAACCTTGCATTGCACACAATGCAACACATACAACCCTCGGAATGCTACACATGCAACACAAACAATTCACGCAACTTCAGGACCACTTTTCTGTCCTTCAGATATCCACACACAGATGCATCGTTAGGACCACTTTTCCACCCCTCAGATTTCCACGCACACTCATGCATTGTTAACCAGAGTTAATATTTATCAAACCACTTTTTCGACCATCGTTAACTAGAGCTAACGTTCATTAGACCACTTTTTCGTCCATCACAATCACATACACATATAAATAAAATCAAAATTTTTTATACACAAGGACCACATATCCGTCTTACAACATGCATGAATAAAACTAGAGTTTTAAATACACCAAACCATGTATAAACACTACGTTTCACATAGTGACGCCACACACCACATAACCATCATGACATCACATGTCACATACCCCGGTACGACATCACATGCCACGCGACCCGACGTCTATTCACCCGGATGACCCATTCACTCACCCGGACAACCAACAACCTACAAACAAAACCTAACTCGAAGGCCAACTCCACACCTCCCGTCACACGGTTTCGACAAATTTTTTCACAAAACACCATCTTTTCCCAAAACCCCTTTTGTTAGAAAAAGAAGTTCGGACCTAAACACGTCCCGCACCCAACTACGGATGAACACCACAGACAAATATCACATTCTAGGAAACCACGGGTTCTAGGAACTCACCCCGATCTTTAAACTCTTCTTCCACACAACAGAAAAAGTATTGACACAAACAGAAAAAGTATCAACACAAACAGCAGCAGTGTAGTCAACACAAGCAGAAAAGGGGTCGACACCAACAGAACAAGTGTTGACACAAACAGAAAAAAGTGTCGACATAAAAAGAAAAAGTGTCGACACAAAAAAGTAGCAGTTCCAAAATAACAAATCAGTCGGTTGGACGATGGCAAAAAGCAAACCCTAGCAACAAAAACAGCTTCTCAGCCCAAATTAAATCAGCTAAACACCCCTTCTCAATCCACGGACATACATAAGCCCAAATCAACAAAGAAATACCAAAAAGAAAGCCTCAAAGCCCATTTCATCCAATCAAAATCAACTAAAAATGATTTTGAACCAAAATCCAACTTTTCGAAACATAAACCGATTTTTCATACATTTTTAAACGGTAAAAACACATACAATTACACGTTACACTCTTTTAAGACATGAGAGTCTAGGATCCTACCTCGTTAGTCAAAAACTCAAAGTCTCGAACCATGTGAAAAAAATAAACTTTATCGGAATGAAATTTCGTTCAGATAAACGCGTAACCTTCGGTGTAGATAGTAAGGATCCGCTATTCGATCGTCAAAAACAAAGCCCGGGCTCCAAGAAAATCTAAAGAGAAGGCAGAAGTTTTGGTTTGAGGAAAAGAAACTTAGCCTCCAAGTTTTTTAAAATATCTCCACAAATATTTAAAGGCTAGATATTTATAGGCCACGAAAATATATTTTTTTTTGAAATGTGCACCACCACACCCAACGGCCCTGGTATCCAACCCCACATGCATTTTTAATCCCGAACATGCATAAAATGCATATTAACATGCAATATAAAAACAAGAAACGACACACCGAAATGTCACGAAAATTAAAACGGGTTAGGGTTATACATTAATATAAATTTTTAATGTCAATTCGGGAATTTTTGCGTTGTCAGAATTTTATTCCTAAAATATTATTTTAAGAGCCTACAAAAATTGATTATTTTGTAATATCAACTGATAGGTCAAAATGAATTTTAAAGTGAATGGACATAAGTTGTTCCTTTGTGAATAGATTCAACCTAATTTCTTACAGAGACCAAAACTCTTATTTTTAATGAGATCGGGAAAAAACTTCTTTCATGAAAAAGTTAGAGGGCACATTGATCTAGCTTCTGTCCAAATTTTGTGATTTTTACAGTTTAATTGCTATGTCAAAATTAATTTACCGTGACTGTCATAAAATCTGGACACGGTGTTATGAGTGAGAAAAACAGAGTTGTGTCCATGAATCTTGGTTCCCTAGACTTTACAAGTAACCTTTGGACCTCAAGGGTTGGTGAAATGACATAAGAAATGGATTTTCTTTAGCTTTAAAATGAATAGAGCTATAACTATTAATCGTAGAAACCGTTCGAAAACTCAGACCTTTCTTTTACCTTTTGACGATAGGCATCGGTGCCTACGTTTATAATGTGTTTTGATTGCTTGATAAGCACCAAGGTTTTGACGTTGTAGGTTTGAGCTTTACCTCGCTTAAGAAGAAGTGGCCTGTATTTTCGGTTGAGAGTGCTTATATATTATTATGAACAATGATTATGTGAGATATTTTCGAAAAAATATTTATACATCCACGTTTCGAATCATAAGTTTTGGTGAATGATAGCATGAGACTGTGATTTTCAAATTTGTTGATAATTCAAGTGTGCTATCTATATTTTTGGAAGAAACATGTGTATGGAAGGGGAATAATGTTAATGATATATTTTTTACTGTAAATTGCGAAGTTATTGAGGGTATCTGGTTTATTATATCCCATTAGGGGAGGATCCCAGTATGGGTTTTATATCCCATTAGGAGAGGTGCCTGGTATGGGTTTTATATTTATAAATGGGAGATTCCCTATAAGGGGGTATTTTGCCTACAAAGACCTTTTGAGTTATGACTCAGGTAATGCACAGACCACTTGTGCTTGAAGAGTGGCCTCATTCCAATCATATACATATTCGTGTATTCATAATTGAGATTATGGTACCGTCGAAACTCCTGGTAATGAGGTAAACTACTATTTGGTCACTGTTGAATGGAATTGCGTGTGGAAAATGGTTATAAGGTAATGTGGGTGTTAAGCCTGAATTATACGTTTTTTAAAAATTTGGCTTGTGGCTGTTAAACTTTAATTATACCATTTTGGAGAAAATGAGTTGTGGATATTAAGCCTTATTTATACTTTTTTGAAAGAGAAAAGTTATTTATAACTTACGAGACAAATGTGTTAAGATGAATACAGTGTTTCTCATCTTTTGTTAAAATTGGATGAACTATCTTTCAAAGATGTTTGGAGGCTTCGTTTTGGGGTTGAGATGGTGGTTCCCGTAGCTCGAAATTGATTTTCGTCGTGGGTTAGTCAACTGAATTAGGTAGTTCGATCAACTTAATCGTCGTTTGGGTGGTTCAGTCGACTGGACTGATGATCTAGTTGAATGACCTATGTTTTCAGGGAATTTTATGAAATCTCAGTAACTCTTTTTAGTCGACTAGGTAGGTGTCCAGTCGACTGATGTCCTGTGTGGGGCGTTATGTTGTTTAGGTGGTTATGGTGTGGCTTTTCGGTCGATTGAATTATGGTGTTCAATCGACTGGCTCTCCTCTCGTGGCTTTTCGATTGATAAAATTATAGGGTTCTATCGACTGGATCCATGAAGAGGGGTATGGGTCGTTTCTTGTTGAGGTTGGTCGTGTTGTGGCCTTGGGGGTCGTGTGGTGGTCTTAGGAGTTGCTTGGGTTTTGTTGTCACTCTCGGGCTTGACGTACATTGTTAGATGCGGGGTGTTGGTGCACGGTTGTGTCCGTGGTGGTTGGTGCATTGTTGGGTACGGGACGTGTTGGGTCCGACGTTCTTTTT
This sequence comes from Heliamphora pulchella, assembly GCA_032270985.1. Lineage (NCBI taxonomy): Eukaryota > Viridiplantae > Streptophyta > Magnoliopsida > Ericales > Sarraceniaceae > Heliamphora > Heliamphora pulchella. The sequence continues at coordinate 3,882 of JAULJZ010150497.1, read as the reverse complement.
TAAAAAGAGGGATTTTGGGGAAAAAGACAAGGTTTTGTGAAAATGTTTGTAAGATTGTGTTGTGGGAGGTTTGGAGTTGGCCTTTGGTTGTGTGGCATGTGGTGTCGGGTCGTGTGGCATGTGAAGTCGGGTTGTGTGGAATGTGATATCGTATCGGGAGTGAGGCAAGTGATGTCGTACCGGGGTATGTGGCAGGTGATGTCGTGGCAAGATATGTGGTGTCGTTATGTGAAACGTAGTGCTTTACGTGGTTTTATGCATTTAAAACTCTAGTTTTATTCATGCATGCTGTGGGACGAATATGTGGTCCTTGTGTATATAAAACTCTGATTTTATTTACATGTGTGTGTATATAGTGATGTGGACGGAAAAGGGGTCCGATGTGGTATGGGCGTAAAAGTGGTCCGATAAAGGTTAACTCTGGTTAACTATGGACGAAAAAGTGATTTGATGAACGTTAGTTCTGGTTAATGATGGACAGAAAAGTGGTTCCATATATGTTAACTCTGGTTAACAATGCACGTGTGTGTGCGTAAGGATTGGAGGGACGGGAAAGTGGTCCTAAGATGCATGTGTGTGCGGGTATCTGAAGGACGAAAAAGCGGTCCTGAAGAGGCATGTGTTGCGTGTGTTGCACATGGTGCGTTATGTGGGTTGCGTGTGTCGCGTGAGTTGCATGTGTTGCACAGATTAACTCTGGTTAGCTGTGCATGAGATGGGACTGTGGTCCTTCAGTGAAAGTCCAAAAAAAATTCTTGTGATGGGTGTGTATCATCGTGATATTGTAGAACTGTTATTGAGGCTTATGAGAGTCGATATAGATATGTATACATGTGCTGCATACATGTACCTGTTATCTTTGGGGATTATGTGAGTCGATGCATATAACTGTATTGCATGTGGGCTTGTGAGAGTCGAGGCTCGTAGGAGTCGATTTTTGCATGTGAAGCATTATAGCATATTTGAATGTATACAAAACTATTTTCAAACTGCTTTCAAGGCTCTTGTGAGTTATGATATAAAACTGTTTTCAAACTTGTTTTATGGCTTAGGCGAGTTGTAACATATATATTACTCTGCTAGCATGTTTGGCTTCTATTTCATGTTTGTTTAGTTTCTGCTGAGCTCTGGCTCACGGTGTCGGATTTGAAATGTTTTTTAGGTACCGGTCACGAAGGTTGATTTGGAGGTACCGGTGGGGTGGAAGATTTGTAATCTTCCTTTTGGTTTCTAACCATGTATGTTTACATGTTTTCGGTGTTTGAACCATATTTTGTAAACCTTTGGGCAAGTATATAAAATGCATGTATGCTTTTATTTGAGAGTGTAATATCGGGTTGAGTGTTATGTATGGTTGTTTTTGGGTGTTTAACGTGGCCTGGAGTTTGGGGCGTTACAGTGACCAAGTAGTCATCAACCTCACGATCGGAAGTTCCAACAGTACCGTAACCTCAATTCTCAATATATGGATAGCAACGTGGCCGAAATGAGGGCTACTCTCCACCAAGCACGAGTGATATGTGCTATAATCCGAGACTTAGCTTGAAAAGCCTTTAAGGCAAAATAACTCCCACTCAATGGGAAACCTCCCTTATAAGGACAATAAAACCCATAATTGGGTTACCTCCCCTAATTGGATATAAAGGGTCAGAAACCCTTGTAACGTGGCACTTCGGAACTGTATACCATAATATTGTCAAAACTTTTCTTTCACGGCCACAAGCTCTTTAAAATCGTACAGATAGCACCATCAGAAGAAATGGTGATCAGGCGTTCTTTTAATCAGAATTTCAGGGATAATCGTTCGGTGGTTATGCACAGACGATACATACGAGTGTCACTATTGTGTACTTAATCCTATAACTCTGGATTTTTTTTTTAAACTCTTGCTTTGCTACCGCTTCTGTCACGACCTATTTTTAAAACATAGCGTCTGCGACCAGCCAATGAGTTAAAACTCACCGAAGGCCTCTATTTTCCTTTTCTTCCACTTTATTTTGTAACTCGGTTTTTTTTTTAGAATTCTCTAAAATGAAAAAAGAAGACGAGTTAAATAAACATTCCCAGAATCTCATTTCAAAAGAAAATCCCAGAGCTTATTAATAGTGAAAGAACATCCAACATTATTAAAGCATATATCCAAGTGCTAAATATAGAATCATATGCTGAATACAGAAAAGCCAATCACCAGAATTAAACAGAAAACATGAAAATATGAACAAAGTAATTATTTATTTCTCGGGTACCACTTCTTTTGTTCTATCATGCATCACCTAAAAAATATTAACATCTATTAGTCATGCTAGTGTGAATTCAAAGATATTAAGATTTCTAGTTTGCCATGAATTATCCAAGTTTAATTTTATAGTTAGAACCTTTTTACTTTGTATCAAATATCTTATCGATTTCCATCCTTATTGCATCAAACCCTCGGTATTTTTTTCCCCCTGAGAACCTTTCGGTGTTGTTGTCCTGTTCCCCCGAGTAGGGACTTTTAGTGTTATTTTCCTGTCTCACCAGAGCAAAGACCTTTGGTGTTATTTTCTTGTTCTTTCAGAGCAAGGACCTTTGGTATTCTTTTCCCGTCCCCCCAGAGTAGGGATCTTTCGGTATTATTTTCTTGTCCCCCAAGTAGCAAAGAACTTTGGTTTTTTTTTTGTCCTCCTAGAGTAGGGACTTTTCGGTATTATTTTTCTGTCCTCCTGAGTAGAGATCTTTTGGTATCTTTACTGTCTTCCGAATCTGAACCTTCCGAATTTTAATCAATACATTTATAGTGTATTCAAATCTCATGTGTTCAGAGGCTTATTAGCTCGATAAAAATATACCAGACACTCATGGTTTAATTTTTATTTCGAGATCTCATAAACATGTGAAGAAAATACAAGAAAACAAAATATCTAAAAATTCACCAATTTAAATCAAAATTCAGTCAGTTAATCCTTGTCCACAAATTTCTGATCTGGAAAGCAACATAAAGAAATACTAATTTTGTAAAGAAAAACTAAACTATTTTATTTTCTAAGTTTTAACTTTATGTTTTTAACTTCATTAGAATCTCTATCCAAGCTAATTAAAATACATAAGAAAATTTCTTAATTTTGTAACTTTTAAAAAGAACGTATAGTTTAAATTCTTAAATTCTTGTTTTATTATATTTTTCATTCTTTCTCATAAAAGCAATTAAATTGTTTATTCTATACATAACTTAGTTTAATAAAAAAATATTTTAAATCTAATTAAAGTTTAATTTTCTAAACTCTGTTTAAAAGAAGAAATAAAGATAAAAACCACGTAAAATACTAATTTTAGTATAATACCCGCAGTTTGTAAACTTTTATTAAGAACATTTTATAAACTTATTAAATTAACAAGCTTTAACACTTGGTCCAAAATTAAACTAATCAAGATTTTATTAATTTAAAAACTTAGATGCAAGAAAAATCTTTTATGTTAAAACACCTTACTTTCATTAGAATTTTTGTTTACTCATAAAATGTAAAAGTCTTTTATTCCATTTTAAATTCTTATAAAATAAAATTCTTTTAGCATTCTTTATAATTACTTTACCTTTTTAAATTAAACACTTGAGTTCTACAAGTAACAAGCAGTCCAAACAATTCTCAGCATCACATGCCCACAATGGTACAAATGCATATACACAATGCAATATCACCCACAGATTTGGAATTTCAATTAGAAAATTCTCTTATTCTATTTTATTTTAAATCTCTAAATTTAATACAAAATCTTTATTTTGTTTAAAGTTTTTCTTTTTCATAAAAATTATTGTTATTTTTACATAAAAAAGGACACATTTTATATTTATTTTAGCCTTTTAATTAAACAATTAATAATAAAAACCTTATTAGTGATTTGCAA